>LPNX010757299.1:46510-101595 GCA_001517045.1 Pseudotsuga menziesii | reverse complement strand
TGCTAGCACAATTATGAACTTTGGAACCACATGGACAGCAAGTAATTCCAGATTATGACTACACATTGGCTTCTTTTCTTCATCAGATATATTTCTCCCGTCCAATGGCATGTTCATTGTATAATGTGATGTTAAACCGTTAATTTTATGATTTTTCAATACATTGAAGTGCTCCATTTTTTTTGGGTATTACTTGCAATATCCCACTACCTCGCTTTAATGTTACATTTTTTTTCCTCGCTTACTCGCTAACAACTACCTTATTGGCGTATTATTGCACCTTCCTTGGGGCAATTGCTAGTTATAATTATAATTAGTACTATCCTCCTTGTAATTATCTTATCAATTTTTTTTTCGCATAATATATAAAATTGTCTTAGTAAAAGCACAAGCACAAAGACACTATTTACAAAAACAGTAGCTTGAAGATATTATAATGTTTTAACCATGTACAGTATATATAATTTTTGTACCAAGTACAGGAAGACCATTGAAAATAAATATATATTATGTGCCAATATTGAGAGAGGTCACTTGTTGCAAACGAGATTTTATGGAGATCCCAACGCTATTCCAGGAAAAGCCACCTGGTCATAAAGAAGGATTTCCGATCTTACTATGGAGGATGAAAATGTTAGAAACAAGATATGGTGCACTATGGTCTTGAAACTCAAGCAAGGGTTGATGACCTCCTGTACAACAAAGAAAGCGAAGATTATGATTCTAGGCCAAATCCAATTGAGAATATGGAAGTATGGATGATCGTGGCACTGATAGTGAGATTTTAGTAGTACCCAAAAAGCTTTTCTACCCAGAGAAATTTATGTTGAATCCAGTTGCAATCCCTATGTCTATTCGAAACTACAATCAAGACAATGTGTAGGATCTGCACAAATCAAAAGACATGGTGCCTCATCTCGGAATGAGAAAGATATCGGAGGAACTAGTTCTTAGAAAGGCAATAAACCACAACCAACTTAACCGCCAAAAAATAAAACAACTAGGTCCCATTTTTTCTTTACTCCATATTAATCAACTTGTTTTCTTAGTTCCTACCCAAATCATGTCCAATACAAAGTTCTTAAAACTACTAATTTCTAACAATATAGTGGATATGCTACAAACTATGGCTATACTCATATGTGCTTACAAAACCATATCTATGTCTACACTTTTCACCTTAACTTATTTTACCCGAGTATAGGACAAAAACAAATATTAGCTTTCAGATTTCATTATATGATATGATTGTCTATGCAAAGATCACCCTCAAGAAGACATGCATTTTCTTATGGTATAAACTTCAACAACTCCACGAACATGAGCCTTCTTAATCATACATTTTAAAGGTGTTTATAACAAGCATGTGAAATTGTTAAATATGTATAATGTTCATTGTTAATAAACTGATCTTCTTCACTGGTGGCTCAACATGGACAGCCATTGCATTCTTGATTCGCAGAAAAAATGACTGATATAGAAGCTTCACTGAAGTACATCAAAATTTACATTAGCACAAGATGGGAGGTGAACTCTTGCATGTTAAAACTCCCTATGCGAATCAAACATCCTCTTGTTAAGGACACTTCCACAATATAATTCTAGCACTCTGCAACTACCCAATAGATTATCCATAACTTTTTCTTAAACCACAATTACCAGTTATACACCCATGGTGTAGGTTTTGGTATTTTGGCTACACTAAATTTTACTGTAAATGCTAACCGCTAAAGTTTTTGTTATTTACATGCAAAATCCATTTAGTTCATCTTCATGGGCCACGCCTTTGAACTTCAAGAGTGCACAATGCTTCATATGGTACCACTTAAAACATTTTTGGAAAAAAAAGGTAGTAAAAACTCCACCCATATTAAAAAGGGAATTCTCAGAGTCAAGCCCAAATATCCCTTTTACCAAACAACCACATCCAGAAGTCTTTGTTTGCTTTCCCTATACAAACAGATTCCTTTATTAACAAGGGAAAGCAAGTTTAGCCATATTTGAACCTAGGTCATCATTACCTTACTGCTAGACCATGGCCTAACTAATTTTAAGAGGCAATCTAGACTATCCATATTATCAGTACTAATAACTTAGATTGTCCACAGCTTGAAAACTTTAATATACATTCTATTCTTTAGCTACTAATATAAAACAGAAACACAAAAATAAAAGCATCATTTATGCATCCATCTGAGATTTCATTTATGTGAGATCATTACACTTCTGTCATAAGAAAGCACTACAGCAATAACAATAGTCGGCCTTCATGCTGACTTGCTTTATTAAGTAACCATAAGCAATAAAGTAGATAAACTAACCTCAAAATTGTTCTTGGAAGTTCTAGTCCTTAATAGCTATTGAAAGGTGTAAATTTATACAGGACCCCAAATTATATAGAATAGAAATGTTGACTTGTTGGTGCCTAAAATAAAAATCAGGAGCACTCTTACAAGAATCTGTTACATATAAATGAAAGCATGAACCAGTACAACCACCTACCATTTTAAATGAAGGAGTTTCCAAGAACCCACTCAGTATAGTTACATCTTACTCATATAGAGACATTCTCCCAAATACTTAACATCTTAACACAAATTTTCCTCCAACTAGGAAGAAAAATGTACATTTTCGAGAATGAAAACTTGAAGAATACAGCATTGCTTTGACTTTGCTCAAGCCTGAAATCAAGATCATAAACAACTTCATTCCATTTAAGTCACAACAGATTTGAAATTACACCTTTGATTTTCTTCATCACACTATACATAATAGCAGTCCTCGATTGCAAGCCCATAACACGTCTCTCAACTTTCTATCATAAATATCAGCCTTAACTAGAGAATAAGTAAACTCAAACCAAAGAATTCTTCAGGCTACTTGTAGAACATGATCAGAAGAATATCTTGAATCTCCCTTACAACAATATTTGTGGAGATTTTACATCCTACCATATAGACTATGCACCCTTGCAGACTTTTATGATACTCTTTATGATTCTTGCCATACAGAACAAAGAGTAATTATATTAGCATAATACAATTTCACAGTCGGCCATATTTCATTATCCTGACTAGTTATAGTAATGACATTTACAAATTCAAATTAAATTTTGGCCCCACGTTGTACTGTATGGCTCTGTGTATGTATGTAATTACAATGGTAGAAGATATCAGAAAGCAAACTCATATGGCAATACTTCTATCACCTGTGAAATGCATTCATCCATCTTTCCTTTCAAGCATTCCTCCACAGCAGCTCTTAAAGAAATTGGCAATTGCTCACATATCCACTCTAACAAGGATTTTTTATCCTTTGCAAAATCCCACATATACCAATCTAACAATTTTGGAATAAGGACCTTCCTCTCATTAGTGAAACCAATAGCAACTTGCAGATACTCCCTTTTAGCTACTTTCAATTCTATTCCCACCTCAATAGATGTACATAGCCGCACTTGTCCATTGACAAAACCAAAGATTCAGATATGCAAACACCTACTTTTGAAATTCCCTCTCAAAAGCATACAAACATGAACATAGAAGCAATGTTTCTCTTCTGAGAATTTTCATATGAATGAATTTCCAAGTGTTAGAAAATGTGTGCCCATATTTCAATCATGAACAGGGAGGATTTCATATTAGGCTTTTCATGAGCATCTTCTGGGATATATATTTAGAGAGTTGGTGGCTTGGCAGGTAGGTTCTGTGTTACTGAGGACACTTTGCATTGTGTGCTTCAAATGCAGAATCTGGGAGCACTTTGCATCGTATGCTTGAAATGCAGGGTCTAAGAGATGACTAAATAGACACATTTATTCAAGAATTGTTGTGAATTGATTGAAAAAAAAAATCAACCAGAGGCATACATTTATTATTTTCTAGTAAATGCTCCATCAACAACAGTATAACTTTATATGCATTTGTGGTATACTGACATTTTTCTTTATACATTAGCAATTTGACTTTGATTTGATCTGGAAAAGCTCAAGATTAAACATAACTTCATGTTTGTTATTTTGATTTCAATAACTCATTTACAGAGCTAAGAGGCAGATTTACTCAGAACACATGCAGATAAGCACAGGTGTAGAACTACTAGTAACTGCTTACAATGGGAGAAGATAACTTCCACCACAAGGCAAGGGATTCATTCAAATGCAAAGTCTGAGAGATGCGACAATAGATGGATTTACTCAAGAATTGTTATACAATTTAAACGGATTGAATTAAAACTAAAAGGTAGACTGGACTCTAGAGGCCTGTATTCTCTAGTATATAACCCATACTTCCAAGCTCAACAACAATTTCACTTTATGCACATGCAGTGTGTGTGGGGTACCACCATCTATGTTACTGGATCAGATCGAAGAATAGTGTTTCTGTGGATCTGGATGCAGATCTGACCTAGATACATTTCCAGAAGGACCCACTCGAGATCTGTTTCTGGCTTGTCAAACATGTCCAGCTAGCAAATACCCCAAAAATACATATTTAAAAAAAAAAAAACATAAAATTAAAATTAAAATTTGCTATGTGCATGGCCCTTTTACCCTATAAAATAGCCCCTTCCCCCAATCCAAAAACACATAAAATTTAAGTTCTTCATAGCAGTCTGCATTTCTGAGTTTATGAGAACAATTTCGAGCATAAAAATGCAGAGATCTGAAATTTCTATGTCTATAAATATGCCATTTTTGCACATTTAGATATTGACTTTTCAAAGAGTCTAGCAAACCCATATCCATTTCCATGCAAGTTAGACAGCTATTTTTCTTTATATGTTGCCTTTTAATTTGATTTTAATTTTGAGTTGCAAAGCTTAGGGCTCAAGCAGAACAGCATGCATTTTCTTTTACACTCATTTCCAGAACTAATAGGCAAATTTATTCGCAACACATAAGCCCAGGTGCAGAGCTACTACTTACAGCAAGAGAAGACCAACTTCCACAACACAATGCAAAGGTAATCAATGGTTCAGAGCACTCTAAACCATAAACACTCCGCGTCATAGCCTCCTCTTCAGATTTTCCATTTTTCCAATAGGCCTAGCATTCAATCAACTTGGGAAGGTCAGTTAGATCATAACTAGAAGAATTTAAAATGTCTTTTCTGAAATGGAAAATTATTACATAAACAAACTTACATCTTTTGAGTGAAAGGGTGGCCAAAGTATGAAATGTTCAATAGCCAATGCATTCATCGACTTCCCTCCAACATTAAGGACTGCCTATAACCCTCCCATCACAGTATTCACAGAAATTAAATGACTGCAAAATAGTGGCAATATGAAATTCTACAAATTATTTCATAATCTTATTTCCATTGCAGAAGCAGGGTAACCTGTCATTATATAAGTTATAAAAAGTGCCTTCAATGTTCACCCTCTGATATAGGCAGCTACTGCTATAGGAAACAAGTAATAAAGTCAATTGATTGCATTCTTCATTTTTGGTTGTCATACCTCGCGCATGAGTGAAACAACCTTCTAAGGGGTGCTTGGTATTCCATGTTCAAGGAAGGCCTAAATTTTCTCAAGTGTAAAAGTTAAATTTGTATTAGTCAAAAGAAGATGCATCCTAAAGTGAAGATCAGCTGTTTAGAAAGCAATAGACAAAAACTGGGAGAGCCCATTAATGAGTTTCTTTTTATAGCAATAAAAAGAAGTTATAGATGTAAATCAGGGGTTATGTTACCATCATACATGCATCATGCATGCATTGTAAATATTGATTCAAAGGGCTAGCTTCTGCTGATATGTCAAGCCCTTTACATCTGCAGAACATAGTTTGCTCACAAGAAATTTGAAAAGCAGAGACTTATAAATTAGGCCAAACCTAAAAATGACTAAATGAGAATGGAAACCTTGTAAGGGCTTCTAATTGACCTTTCAATGATCAACACAAATAATCTAGATTGTTTACAGTAAAGGAATCAGTATAGGTGAATGATTTGGCAAAATAGCATTTAAGAGACGTTTATTGATATTCCAATAAAGTGACAAACACACCTCAATATTCTGAATAAAGAAGCACAGCTTGGGAGCCGATCCAAGTCAAATGAGACTGCAGAGATATCATGGAAATGTTTGTATGGACCAATATCTCTTAGAATTGATTCAGAACAAACACCATAAGGATCTTTGAAATGTATTTCTTCTGAATATTCCATAGGTATTTTACAGTTTAAAGTGCTTCTCGAGCCATAGATTTTTGGGCTTACACTTGAAAAAGTTGACCGTGAAGCTATTGATGGTGTCTCCTTATTGGTTGCCAACGATGGCCTTGTTAGCTTCAAAAAAATACTCATCAAGCACTTTACAATATCTTCAAAAAGCTTATTTTGTTGTGTACTTTTCCCATCTTCAAAAATATTCAGAGATGGTAGTTTTGTTGGTCCAAAATGAGTAATCACTGGAGTATGTTGTGTCTAGCAGATGTCATAATATCATACATAATTGAATCAATATATACTCATATAATATTCTTAAAGTGTAGGTGCACATAAAAAAAATGTATGTTCTTTACAACTTGAAATGAATACTCATATAATATTCTTAAAGTGCAGGTGCACATAAAAAAATGTATGTTCTTTAAGCAAGTCTTTTGATATCATACAGGATTCCAAATTTGGTACCTTTTTCTTTGGTGTTAGGGGTTGTGTCTCCATAAGAGTTGTACGAATGATTGAGCTTTGTTTCTGAGCTCCAGTCTTTCCTTTTGGGACTGGAGGCAAAGCATGTAGATTCTTAGCTTTCAAATGCAACCGGTTCTCTTTCTCATGGCTAGCAACTGCTATCCTTGATTTCCTTTGCTCTGTTGAGAGTTCTAATGCCTTTGTTTCTTCAAGCCCCCTGTAAAAATGAAGGCTACCATTCATAGCCTGGGATAGAAAGAAGAGGCTCTGGGTGTCTGGTATAGAGCCCAAAGACAATTGTCTTCTATGAAAACCTCCAGTTTCCAAATCCCTATCATGTGTTCTAGGGACTCTGTTCAGTGTTTTAAGATTCCTATCCGATGAAATCCCTTTCATGGAATGAGGCAGACTTCCTACAAAAGAATCTTGTTTTCCTTGTTTCCTAACATGATCAAATAAATCTCCCGATGAGGGAGACCTACGCAATACTCTCTTTGCCTTCAATTGCTCAGCATTTCCAAGAGGTTCCTTCTGCTTTGTGGATGATGGGGCATGCTCTTCATTCTGATACATACCTTGTCTCATGTGTACAATTTGTTCCTCTAGGTGAACAACTTCTTCCTCAAGCAGAGCTACTTCTGCAAGAAGATGCTTTGTCTGAAGAGGCCAGCAAGAAAGCATATCTGTCAAATATATTTCAATATAATAGATTCTAGACACCTCCACTCAGACAAAACCATTTTGAGAAATTTAATAGCTCACACTTTATATTTGTGAAGGCCTATAATTAGAGCAGAAAGTCATCCCTTACAAATAGTTCCACCTATCAATCCATTGTAGGTTTTTCTATAAAACTTTTTTTATTTGTGATTCCCTTACGAGAGGGAAAGCAATCCATCATTTGAAGACAAGAATATGGATATGATTTAACAATTCTGAATAGGATTATAAAACTCGCATACAGGAATAAGTGAAGCGAAAGATATGCCCATCTTGTTTCATCCACAATTCTAAATGCTAACTTTTCACTAAATTATTATGCTTGCAAACTAGATCTTCAAGGCATTCATTCAATGATTTTAATCACCTACTAAAGCTTGTTGTGTTCATCAGATTTTAAGTTTACCTTTTGAGGAAGAAATGATGGAAGACGAGGAGAACTCCTAAAGGTCTTGTGAAGGCTCTTTCCAATGCTCTGTGCACATCCTCTTGATGCCTAAGTGTTCTGCGTAGCCTATCAACCTACAATTTGAAGAGAACACATAGTCAATAATATAGACATTAGACTTTGGCTACAAATAATTATTCCTTTCAGATATATACCAAGGATAATTTCAATCACACTGCAGAGACGAAAACAACCCAAAATATGGACAAATTGGGAACAGTCAGAATCAATCAACAATGAACATTGCTCATATAAAACAATTAGCTCACACATAGGTGAACTATTGGATTTTTACCATTTACCAATCTAAAGAGGGATATGAACTGCGGAGTACCCCAACTTGAACCACTATGAGAACAAATTTCAGTACTTGAACTGCAATGGTTAAAGTTTATAAGAGGGTGTAGACCTCCCAAGCCATGGTGAGAAATGTGTGCCTAATATGCTCACGGATGTATGAAAGCTGATCTTTTCCAACTCAAAATTAAAAATCAAAATCATCAAATCACAGATCTTTATACATTAGAGTTGAATTACTAACTATTAAGGAAAGCCCTGATTGGAATTTAGTTGTAGTGAGCAACTCTAGCAAGAAGCAAGAGAGAGAGAGAGAGAGAAACAATAGTAACAAATATCATACATCTTGCTCGAGGCTTAATATTCTTTCCTGGCATGAAGACGTTCAAGAGCGAGCATTCCCTGCTGTGGGTCTCTGAAATTCTTGTCTCTGAATACCCTTCAGAAAAAGAAAAAAAAACAACATCAGTTATTGAGTTAAACAAGGATGGATCGCATTCTGTTGGATGGAGTCTAAACCTTAGTTTGAATCAACAAATAAGAGAGAAAGCACCTTGTCATCATTCCTAGTTCTATTTGCTAACCGAGAGAAGCTATTGCTCTGGGAAACAATGGATTCCTTCTCCCCACCATGATATGATAACCTGTCAGAGTAGCACACAACACAAGAACAATGAACTATAATATAAATATAGTATTCTGTTGTTGCCATTAAAGGCAGGGCAGGGAATTCTGTTGGTACCATGTTGAGCTACCGAGATCTAATTAGAGACTAGCAATGGTTGCACAATACTTGATTGATGTTCTTTTCCCACCTCTGAAGCTTCAGTATATCCTGTCTCTCACGAGCAGTGGGCCCTTCTGTGGGAATGTAGATGGTGCTCTTATGTTTAGGGTGAATTCCCCAGGCCCCACTATCAGCAAATTTACCCAAAGGCTTGCTGCCAAGATCAGCGAGAATACTGTGATTCAAAGTGTCTCTGGGTAAGGTGCCAAGGCTGGGATTTTCTTCAACGGACTAGTCTCTACTTTCTGAGATCCCCAGTGTGGGGAGTCCTTCATCCCAAGCCCACTATGGGGAAAAGGAGGAGAACAACTCAAAACATACCACAGAGCCCAATGGAATTGTCATCAGAGAGCATGTGCTGGAGTTTCTGTTGACTATGAACCATTCTGAGGAAGCTGATAACCCTGTGCCCACTAGGGTCTCCAATCTCCTTGTGCACATTGTGGACACCCATGTTGATCATCTGCAGGATATAGTAACCAGGATTGAGATGGAGTTGGATACAATAGAGCTTGAATTGGCTAAAGGTAAGCAACTCTAACATCTTTGCTCTCTTTGTTCTACTTTTTATACCACTAGTGATTTTTAAGTTTAGTTTTTCATAATGAACAATTCTCAATTTTAATGCCTGGTAACCAAAGTGACATTGATACAGTTTCTTCTCATAGCAAAATTCGGGATTCGTTTCAGAAAATTACTTCTCACCCATTTCTTTCAAACAATTTTTAATCCTTTGTCCATTTTGGTTTCCTTAAATACAATTGTTTCTTGATTGCAGAATGCTATATTTTCCATTTCTTAGCTGCCTGTAATCTCTAGAATATTCTGGATTTTTACTGTTAAATTGTAAATTCCACCTTAAGAACCAAGTATATTCTAGATTTTTACTATTAAATTGTAAATTCCACCTTAAGAACCAAGTATATTCTGGATTTTAATTCTTTCTTTTATCAAGCCCTTCTAGCTATAAGGGATTGGGTAAATAGTTGAGGTAATTGTTGCAAAAGCCGTTTTCTGAGAAACAACTACATTGAGAATTTTGAAAGAGTGGTTCTATGTAAAAGCCTCCCTTGGGTAAATAGCTGGGGGTAATTGTTGCAAAAGTGTTTTTTGAGAATCAACAATATTGGGAATTATGAAAGCGGTTCCATGTAAAAACAAACCCATCTTGTAGTTTTGAGACACTACCCTATTATTTGATTTGTAAGAGATACCAGTACTTGTAGATTAGAATTTAGCTGAAGTCGTCTAATAGTTGCCTTGGTATCAGCTAATTCTGACAGAAATTCTGGAAAACAAACAATTTAAAAAAAATCAAATTGATTACGTCAGGTTCATTTATCACATACTCCAATTGCATTACGATTTTGAAGATATTATAACTCGATACAGTTGAATATTTGAGTAGAATTCTTAGTGTTGTTCAGCAACAAGTAGAAGAAATCTAAACAAATGATAAAAATAAAATCCTGAACAGTATTCAACATTCAAAATCAGCACAACTAATAAATTACCGTGCAAGCATCACTGGGAATTCAAAATCATAACAACATATATAATTTACCAAACCACAGGACACTGCAAGAGAGTGGAAAAATGAAATTGCACAACAAATTTTCAATAGAAATGAAATTGCACAGAATGAAATCCAGGAGGAGTGGAAAAACAAAGTACCTGTGCTTTTTTCCGCTTCTTTGGCTCTTTGAATCAGAATTCCTGCAAAGATATTCCTAGAAACAATGCAACTTCTCTGTGCAAACCCAAATAGTGCAAATCCTTTAAAACCACAAACTAAATGTGACCAGTAAACACCATTTATGCAGGAGGGAGGGTCCGTCACCATGACAAAATGTTCAACCACCTCCTCCATGAATAGAAATCTACCTATGGGGTTTAATAAATTTAGAATAAATGCCAAACTGAGAAAACTGAGAAAAAAAAGACGCCATCCTCTTATCATCTGACCAACCCTAGAGTCACTTCACGTTTCATACGGGATCTTTCACAGGATGGGCTCTCCAGAAATTGCCTCACGATACTCCAGAATCGCTGGACAACTGCAGTTCTGACCAACTCAAGAGTCACGGTTCTCCAAAAATCATCGGACTATAGAAGAAAGAAAAACGTGAAGTTGCATAAACCGGTGGACAATACAGAAAACCTATGAACAATGCTCAACCCAAGAGAAGACACGCGTAAAAATACCACTGGCCAGAGGGACAATGACATCTACAGTGGTTTACAACAAAACTTCAGAGAAAAACACCTAACGACGTAATTAAGTAATACGATAGATAATTAATGAGTTGACATGGTCAATATGACTCTTGAGTCTTAAGACTATAAATTAAGGAAGAATTTCTCAATGCAGGGTGTCAGTGCAAATAGAAATGGCAATAAACCCCTGAGTGGTAGTAACATTGACCTCTTTCCAACATTACAAAAAATTGCCCTTCTCAATAAAAAAAAATTAAACAAAAACCATTGTAAGACAAAACAAACATCCGGTTTGCTACAATCACAATAAGTCTCCTCATGGAAACAATAATAAAGGAAAACAGAAGAATGGATAAACTGTTAAACCGATCTCCAATGTGTTTGAGGCATTCTTTGATTTGCCTAATGTACACAACAACCCCTTTCAAACAGCTCTACTGGATCCTTCCAAGGAAGGTGATTTAGGAAGTTCCCTAGATCAACAGGACTGCTATGAGGACAATAATAAACAAAGACCATGATAACAGAAGCTGGCCTCCCAAGATATTCTAGGAACAAAGTGTATATACCAAAGAATCTACAATTTCAGTTTAATTCACCATAAGTTGTCCAATACACAGGAAATTGGAGAAGCTCATGTCAATTCTCCTGTGTGTAAGCGGCGGTGTTGTCATTCTCAACTATTGTCAAAGAAATGCCATTTACTAATGCATAAAAACAACTTTTAGTTTCCTTATAAAATTTTCATTTTAACACCTTTCAGTTTTGTTGTAAGATTTTCGTTTGAAAAAGGCAAGACACAACCAAAATTTTCCGCTCATGTCTAAACACTGACAATAAACATGAAAGCATCAATATGAACATCGATTTTGAATCTTTGGAGCTAGATATGCATATAGGTTGGAGGTCAAAAACATCTAAAATAGATACAGGGTGGGATGTGCACATAGAAGATGTGAACAATGTACGGTTGAAAACATTTCAGCAAATACAAACCAGTGGAAAACACAATGAACTAAAACTAATAGCAACCAATCCGAAATAATAGGACCTTATAATATGAAAAACACAGTAAGTGAATACTTTTTAAACATTCAGAAGTATTTACTTACGGTCGCCAGTCTGAAAGTCCCTTTAACATAATAGAAACAAGTTCCAAGCATGATATGAAAATGGGTAATGGGAAACATGATTTATAGGAAATTAATATGAAAAAACAAAGTTAACTTAGGTTACCAGTCTGAAACACACTTACATAATAGAAGTAAATCTAGAGTAGGATGTGCAGATGGGTAATGAGCAAGATGCTTTATAGGACCTTAATATGGAAAACATAACAAGTAAATACTTGGTGGCCAGTCTGAGAGTAGTTTTAAAATAACATAAGCAAATTCAGAGCAGTATTTGCGGGTGAATAATGGGTAAAATTCTTTAGAGGACCTTTATATGAAAAATATAGTAAGAAAAATACTAAGATCGCCAGTCTGAGAGGGGTTTTACAAAAATAAGGAAATTCCAAGAAGAATATGCAGAGGGGTAAAGGGAAAAATGCTTTAATGATAGTCATAGGGTAAACTTATGTAGCAGAGACAGAGTCACAGACAAACTCCATAAGATCATTTCCAGAAAGATAGCACATGGAACATAGGAAAAATAGTTCCAGTGCAAGATAGCCATATGAAATGTAACCAAAATGCATTGGGAGTAATTTCAGAGCAAAAGATGCATATAGATCATGGATAAGTTGCATTACAAATAGTCACAGAGATATATAATTTTAGGGTTGCCTTCTGAGTTCAGTTATCTCTCAACATCGACCATTAAACCAGAACCAAGGCTCTTTCTACAGTTGTTGCTCTGACCTCTCCAGAAATCGTCGAACGGGATCTTTCTACAAGGCTCTCCAGAAATCGCCTCACGACACTCCAGAATCGCCTTTTTCACAGGATGAGCTCTCCAAAAATCGCCTCACTGCACTCCAGAATCGTCGGACAACTACGATTCTGACCAACTCAAGAGTCACAGCTCTCCAAAAATCGTCGGACTGTAGAAGAAAGAAAAACATGAAGCTGCATAAACCGGTGGAAAATACAGAAAACCTATGAACAATGCGCAGCCCAGGAGAAGACACCTGTAAAAACCTATGAACAATGGTTAGCCCAGGAGAAGACATGCGTAAAAATACCACTATCCAGAGGCACGACGACGTCTACAGTGTTTTAGAACTAAAGTTCAAAGAAAAACGCCTAACAACGTAAATATCAAATCACTCAACCTAATTACAGGGTTGGGTTTTCTAAAAACATCAAATCATTAAACTAGTTACATGTTGGATTTTCAAGAAACATCAAATCACTCAAAATCAAATGGACTTTGAGAGCTTTGATATAAATATCAAATCACTCAATCTAGTTACAGACTATAAACATCAAATCACTCAAAATCAAATCAGTAAACTAATGTTAAAACATCAAACTAGTCAATTATTCCATTAAAAATATCAAATCACTCGACAACTCTAATTAATTTCCTCACATCAAATCACTCAATCAACCAACCACTAGACCTAGTTACATGGTTAGACTTTCTAAAAACATCAAATCACTCAACTAACCTTTAAACGTAGTTACCAAGCTCATGGAAACATCAAATCACTCAACTAACCTTTAAACGTAGTTACCAAGCTCATGGCAACATCAAATCACTTAGCTAACTACTAAACATAGTTACCACGCTTGGCTTCCTAAAAATAATCACTTAAACAAACTTGCTAATCATTAACATGACAATATACACCTACAAAATATTAATATGACAATATAGAGCATAGCTTCATTTTCTAGAGCGAGCATTTATGGCTGGGTGAATTGGTCTCTGTATATCTATCCCACAACTATGGATTGTGAAGCCTTGCACAAGGAAAACTTATGTGCACAACTACAGATTGTTGAAACCTCGGTGAGTAAAACTTAAGTGCATGCAAGATCTTTTATGTTAAATTTGGCATGTAAGTGCTCATTAATGGATAAAATAATATCACCAAAGAAAAGGGCTCTTCTAAATCCATTGAATTCTAGAAGGTTTCACACATGAGAAACATATGCACTAGATTAATAAGATAATCTCACCAAAGCAAATGTCTCATTGTATCTATCAAATTGTAGACTATCACATATAAAAACCTCTACAAGATGCTATGCATACATAGGAAGGAGACATACATGCCCTTGCCTTCAAAGTCTCAAAAGTAAGATCTACCCACTTTGGGCCCGGTAGTCCCAAGCAAGAATTGTCTTGGATAAGGGTAGTGTTATGATAGATTTTATACATACACCCTTCATGAGACTTGCATGTGTATATACACTTTGTTTTGAGACCCACATGCCCCTACCTTACCTTGGGAGTCCCATAGTAAGACATATTCACTTTGGACATAGTCTTAGTTAAGAGTTTCCTTGGATGAGGATAGGGTCATGAGAAATATATATATATATATATATATATATATATATATATATATATCATGAGACTTGCATGTGTATATACACTTGGTACCTATAAGTTATAAGAGACTTGTATACGTATATACACTTTGTACCAATAAGTTATAGGTATAAAAAAGAGACATAAATATTGAGCCTTGAAGTTGTCAAATAAGATCCATCCACTTTATGGGTTGGATCACCCTCTACCCAAATCTTCTCAATGCATACTTTTGCAAACTACCATAGTTGAATACTATCGAGTATTTTGCGGTGATCATGTGGAATTGAGGAAATGTGGGATTGCCAGTGTTCATTGTTCTCATGATCCTGAAAGGATAGAACTAGATCCTTGACCATTTCTCGCATGTGACACAGTTCCATGTGACATTGAGGAACGTTGCTTCTCTTTGTCATGATTCTATTCAAATTACTGAAGCAATTCGGTGATAAATTAAGTATACACATTTGTATGTTTTCTTGCTACATAATACACATGGGTATGTTACCAAGGTGATGAGTTAGCTGAAGCTAAACCATATTTCTCTAGTCACTAGTACATTGATAATAAAAAATAGTGCATTGCTCAAAAACTCTTGATCCCTATCTCTATTTGCATCCTCCGAATACAAGCAATCTATGAATATGGCATCTATATCTATGTCCTCCAAGAACAACCAATCTACAAACATGGAATAACCATAAGGGTGATTAGTCATAATGCTTGTACTAGTGAGAACCCCTCCCAATATGAAAATTGAAGCAAGGGAAATTCACAACTAAGTGCATGGTGTACTAGATTCATTAATGAAAAAATGCCTCTCATCAACCATTGATTCTTTGAACCAATTTCAGTGAGTGTGTCTAAACATACCAAATGTTTTTCTATCACTTGCATTGCATGGTATATCAACTCACTGAAACTCATTGAAATCATGGTATACTATACCTAAGGGTTAAATTTGATGAGAACCTCTACCCATTATGTAATATTTTTTATGAACTTGCCCTTTGCATGAAATCCAATATTTATTTTTACCCATCAATTAATTATTGTAAAGTATATGTTCTTTTGTTCATTCCCATTATATATATGATATTTATTGACGGTAATGTACCACTTACCATCGTATCAAACATATATTTGTTCTTTTGCCCATAATTTGGGTATTGAGCACTCTTAAATATTATGTTCATCTTTCACCAACCTACTAGATTAAATCGAAAGATTTATAACTGAGATATTTTTGGGATCACCTCAGGAAAATCTATTCTTAGGTGCAATTTGGCTGCATAAGGAAGCACACAATCAAACTTATCTAAATCACATTCAATAAAAAACCTACCATTAGAAGTTGATAAATTTGACAATATGTTTGGGTGGGACAATTTTCTACCGAGTGCGCTAACCACATTTATAAGTTTATTTATGGAATTCACATAAAAGTGTAGAAACACAGATCTATTACAAATAGGGAGATTGTAATATTGAGCCCAAACTATCAAAAAGAGTGACATTGATGTTGGCATGGGTAGCCAAATAGAGATAATAATGCTAAACATATTATATTACCCATTATTCATAATAGCAAGTTCAAATTACTATGAGATCCATAAAGCGGTGTGAACATTATTAAATACTCAAAACAATGAAAAAAGACACATAAAACAACTTAAAGAATCATAGAGATAAGTGTCTGGATTTGGGAGTTCCTCTACCATGGGTATGGAGGAACATCCAAACCCTTTTAAAGAAATACATTTATTATTTATCTCTTAATCGATAGAGAATCCTTTGATTTGCTTTAATTTGGTATGATGTCATTTTTTAACTTCAATCTATAATTGATCAAATGAACATGAACATTAATCCATAGATAAGGTTTGATGACTTCCCATTACCATAGATACACATGCACTTTCTTTTCTATCAACAGGATCCTCTCACTAAGCCATGAATCAAGTATTCATTCAATTTAGAAAGCATAACATTTCCTCTATACATGGATTTGGTTTGACTAAACAATGTCTAAGAAGTTGCATAATTACCCAAACTACCCAAATTTCAAAATACGTATTTTTTTGACATTTTCAAGAGGCGTACGCGGGTTGCAGAGACAACAGACGTGCACACGAGGAGGTATACACGGGTTGCAATG
The DNA here is from genome assembly GCA_001517045.1 of Pseudotsuga menziesii. Lineage (NCBI taxonomy): Eukaryota > Viridiplantae > Streptophyta > Pinopsida > Pinales > Pinaceae > Pseudotsuga > Pseudotsuga menziesii. The sequence goes on along the minus strand of LPNX010757299.1, from coordinate 84,850 downwards.
CATAAATTCATGTATTTAAGGCGTACACGGCTATTATATATATCAACTAGCGTACGTACGCGGGTTTCCTTAAGGAAAGTCATGTACACATCAAAAACTCATTTTTAGGGTATTTCTGGGCATTTTCAGACTTTGGTGTCTTCTAGAAAGTTTTAGCTAACTAGAATACCTTTCCAACGGTGTAGAGATGAGGTCAAATGGAATTACAGAAATCAATATATGGGTCCTCCAAGTTAGGTGTTTTTTCAGTGACTTTCTTGAAGTGTCATCATGGAAGTGTCAACATGCGACAAAAACATGGGAAAGTGGTCACAGGCAGAGATTTGTCATTTTGAGCTATAACAATAGTGAGAGGTAGAACCCTAACCCTTAAACCCTACATAAAATAATATTTAGACAACTCAAAACATATGATTAGCTGGGAAATGTTTATGGATTAGGGTATATGGTTATCTATTCATAAAAGATTGCTATATTAGTGCTACATCCAAACAAGTAAATGTACTACAAAAATCCTAGAGAAATGTGCCCCTTATTGCTACATTTATACAATTAAATACACTATAAAAAGTTCAGAAGAGAGTATCAAAAAACTACAAGGGTAGGCGATATAACATGTAAGAAGTTGGTCATTTACTCATATAATGTTTTGGAGCATGTTAGCACTTAAATAGTCATTGGGAATAAGTTTTTTTTCCCACCCAATGCTATGTCACAACTTCCAAGTATATTTTTTACTAGGATTAATAAAAAAAAACACTCCCTTAGTGCTACATCCAAACAAGTAAATACACTATAAATATCCCCAAGGAATGTGTCCTTTACTATGAAATCTAGATAATTAAATACATTGTAAAAAGCCATGAGAATGTGTTAAAAAATTACAAGTGTAGGCAATGTAACGAGTTCAAAGTTAGTCATTTACTCATAAAATGTTTGCTCATTTATTCATAGAATGTTTTGGAGAATGTTAGCACTTAAGTTGTCATCAAAAATAAGCTTATTGTTTTCATTTAATGTTATGTCACAACTTTAAAGTAGATTGTTTAACTAATGATTGATCCCTTTCAAATTGTTCACTATTTTTTCCTCTTAATTTCATGAACCGCCAAACAAAGGAACATATAACTAATAATAATGATTGCTTTCCTTAACCATGAAATGGTGATAATTATTGCATATTGCAAGATATTTAACCGTTCATTTCTCTAAATTTCATGAACTAGGAAACAAAAGAACTCCATAGAAAATTAAGATATCAACATTGCACAAGAGCAAAAACCATGGCTATAAACAATTATTCATAGACCAATTCCCTTGATATATGTAATTTATAACATACCTAGTACACTACCTTTAGAGGCTTGATACCCCACACAAATGATGATCTTGTTTAAATATTAGGGTTGAAACAATTATTTGTATAGCAGGCTTGGCCTTGCTTGTGCTTGTGGGAGCAGATAATGTTTGTCTCTTTTGCTCCACTCTAACTTCAAGCACACGATAGCTATCTGATATACATGAAGAACGTGGAAAGCTCGACGATTTATGTGTGGTAGAATACTAAGCCAAATATTACACACCAATTTTAGCTTATAAGTAATGAAAAAAATATCACAATTAGAAGTTTAATTGCATTTCTAGTTGCATTAGCAAGGCTCAAACTTACAACTTATAGTGCCCCTTTGTTGTGTTACAAATTGAATATGCCAACTTAGTCATAGTTACTTGTTTCAAATTGAATGTGGTGACTCTTCATTGCCATGGTGCACCCATCTTTAATACCTCATCATTATTTAATATTTTTGTTTGAATGTATTATTATTATAATTATCTATTTTTTAAGTCATGGCTTAGCCAAACACCAATTTGGTGTATGAAAAACCCTTTGTTTGTGGGACAAGGACCCCTCTCCATGCATCAATTTGACTACTAAAATCATTGGAGGTGCACATACCCTCGTTCGTTAAGATTTGAACATATGACCTCCTAGGAAGAAACATATAATCTTAACCACTAGGCCCACTCAGTAACTTTGTTCTACCTCAACATTATAAGTAGCTCTTAACATGTTTGCAATCAATACCACCATCTACCATAAACTAAATTGACCAGCCTATACATCCTCATTAAAAATGGATCACAACAATACAAGCCTATATGACAGATGTCCACAATCTTTTCTTAAAGTCTATTCTCTTAAAACAAAACCTAGATTTTCTTAAAGCCTCTTGTCTTTGGCTTTTTTAAGCCAACTGCAAGCTCATCATTATCTATGTAATAGTATGTATATACAAATGAATATCTTCGGTTTATGGATAAATTGATGAAGTGTTCCTTTAACGTATTTACTTGAATTAATAATAATAATAATAATTTATATTATTTATTTATGCATTTGTATTTATTCTTATTTATTTATATTTTTTTTCTTATAAATCATTATTTTCATCTTTTATAATAATTTAATAATAATAATTAGCCCATGGAGGTTAGAGCAATTGGTAATGAGTAATTGAAATGAGAAGTTGTAAATGGAAGGTCACTAATTCAAATCCATCATGGGTACTTGCTTATAATAATAATAATAATAATAATTCACCAATCCTTTTGCGTAGGTCACTCATCAACTAGCATAACCATGTTAATTAATAATATGGTTGATATATGTTGATCATCTACATTATTTAAGATTGAAAATGAATAATAATGTCATCAATTAATGTATATCAACCATATTATTAGTTAATATAATTAGGCTAAATGAATATATGAATATCTCTAGTTTAGAGATAAATTGATAAAAGTATTTCTTTAACATATTTACTTATCTCGCTCATTTATTATTAACTCAATATAACTTTATAGGAAAATAAGTTCGATGAGAATAGATACATTAAAAAGTCTTTAATCTATTTTTTTAAAGTAAATTAGGTGGATGGAGATCATGTGTTCCAAACATCTATGTGTTCCAAATGAATAAGATGTTTAAGGGTGTTAGAGAATGTATATGCTTATAGTGTTAACTTATACATATGCATTAGCCGGTACCCTTTCCACTCCATCACCTTAACTAGACGTGCTTCTTCAACATATCTTCTTCAATTTGACATGTAAAGTTAAAAAATAACTTTGCATCCTAAGATGATAAAACATAGTTTCATATTTTCTGTTGTCTCTAGGTCTTTGTGCCTTTTCGACTTATGAAACATGTTCCCTTGACATATGTGTGCTCACTCTATTATTGGTTCATATGCCACCATATGAGCTACCTCTCCTAAGATATAAAACCACTAAATCTTTTCTTTTATTGTTTTAAGTTGTATGTGTTTTCATCACATTTCATATCATATTACACCACATTTGCATCTTCCCATATACTTACAATCTACTATAGTTCGCTGCTTTCGTCATCTTCTCCTATTTAAAATTTTCATTTGCACCGAAGAAGTTCTATAAGATGATCTAATAGGTTTTAAAGTTGTAAGTGTTGTAGTATATATAGTGTTGATAGCATGCATATGATATTTAATAATGGTAAGCAATATCATCGGTGAGTTGTATCTGTAAAATTTAAGTGGCACTCATAGAGATGATGTCATTTGTTTATGTATGTTTATGCCAAAGCAATGGCTAATGGGTAGTTTTGATTGGTGTTGAAACTTTTATTTATTCTTTCTCATAAAAACAAAGTTCATGGAATCCCAGGTGTCAAAAAAAAATTAATGAATACAAAATGAGTTATTAAATTCGAGGAGTTTAGAATAAGATCATCCACATATATTATGAAAATTGGTGCTTAATTAAATAATAAACAACACTATTAACTTAATAATAAATACAAATTCAAGATATACTTTGGCTTAGCCAAATTCCTCTTCAGCGAGTCAAATCGCGTTACATCATCTAAACCCTATAAAATTGTAAGTTTGCAAAGTTTCAATTAACTATTAGTTAATAGAAAATAAATTCATGGAATTTCACTAGGAAATTGTGAAACTTCTCATGGAATTACTTAGTTTGCATCAATAATTTCATTTATTTACTTAAAAAGCTTTAAAAAAAGCATTAGTGCATGACATTCAAAGAGAGTATTTTTCATTTTCAACCCTCTTAATTCCATTTCCACCCATGATGTTTTAGGATTTGACTGACGCCCGATTTCACTTTCGAGTTCACAATAGTTTGTTCTTAATTTAACAGTGTTAATTTTATTATTTACTTGAGTTGGTTCATAGGGTACCCCTATAAGGAGAAAATGGTACATGATTGGTTCTCTAACCAATAAAATTTGTGGATTGACAATTTTACTTCACATCGATAGTTCCTCTCCACAACCACACTTAAAAAATGTTCAAATTTTATAATCGTTCAAGTTAAACTTAAAATTTAACATTAATAATAATAAAATTGCAATATATAGGTGTTTATTGCAAAATTATTTAAGACAACAATTTTGAAAAAAAGAAAAATAGTATGTTAAAACCTAAAATGATAAATTTAAAATTATATATATTTAACATATTTTTTCCCAAAGAAAAAAATTGTGTTTTTTTATTGACATGTAGAATGAAAAATACATTCTTAAGGTGTTTTAGAGCACTTTTACCAAAGTCTTGATTTCAAGTACTCATATCCCAATTGTCAAACATGTAAAGCCAAAAACATTGTGAAAGTAGAGTTATCTTCTTATATTTATTACACAAAACAGCTTATGGATTGGACAAAAAGACCTTCAATTTTTGTGTTCAATCTTCAAATCATCAATTAACAAACCTTTTTATCACATTTGTAGTAGTATCAAATATTCAAAATAATATCATTGTTCATCAAACTCTTTGAGATATAGAAGACTATAAGTTTAGGATAATGAATGTGCTATAATATTCATTTCGCTATAAACATGTGCAAAGGAGATTTGTGTGAATTAGTGTGATATTGTCTTACGTTCCAAAGCTAAATCATGGAGATTAGTATCCAAAATGATTATTATGCTTAGCTAGCCTTAATAGTTTTCTTAGAGCTAAAAGCTTAGCTCGATTGTTTGTTCCATGTCCCTAAAATGAATATAGTGTTCCTCATGCAAATATAAAACACCCCCAATAATGTATGTACCTCTAGTGCCTTGGAAAGCACCCTCAAAGAATTCCTAGGGATAAGATTTAAACACTAATTCATCAATATGTCTAATATTTGAGAATCTTCCCCTGATTTATAATATTAAGAAACAACAAAAATTTGAGTGGAAACTTGGAAGGCTTGCAAAGTATTGTCCTTGAAAAAACTTGAAGTGCAAACAAACCAAATTCCCTAGAAAATAAATAAAGGAACAAAATTAAAATTATTAGGATGTTGTTTTTCACATTGATGTTAGTTGTGTGTGTATACATACATATTATTTTCCAAGGAAAAAATTATAATTTCATTTTTTTGTCAAAGCAAAATTACATATGTCAATTGCACCCAATCATTCAAAATCGACCTTTCTTTTGTAGGTTGTGATATTTGAGACATTTATAAGTTCCTTGTTGCCAACCAAATATCTATTTAAATAGTGCCCAAAATACATATATTTATACAACATTGTGAGTGCATGCTCAAATTTATGGAAAAAAGTATAGGTTGTATACAAGGAGTTCAAGAAAAAAATAGAAAAAGGGGCATGGATATTCTCCTGTATCCTATCGTTTTGAACTTCCATAATAGACCAAATCCCCCATGACAAGTGTAGAGCTTCTTTTGATAGGGACCCTACTTCTTGGTTTCACTCTTTACAAATATGTTTGATAGAAGCATTTGGAATATAATTGTATAGCAAAATTGTCTCGTCCAACTAAACTAGAATGTTGAAGTTTCTCATTCTTATTTGTCTAGAGATCCAACTAATGAATAATTGTGAGTTTCCAAAGATTTGGATGCAGTTGAGCCTATTCTCCACTGGAAATGTTAATACCAATTTTGGAGCTCACAATTTTGTGACATGGTTTACCCCACAACCAAGGCATACTATAAATCTAATGGGATGCAAAGTAGAGAAGTGAATGATACCACTATCTCCCACTCTATGGTGGTGCCCTTGGGATGCTTCATTGAAGTAATTCTAGGGATTAATCTTGTCAATAAATTCCTCCAACTAAATCCTTATCAATTTTGGCATGGCTTCGGAGATACATTCCTTTGTTATGTTGATAACTTAAATAAATACAACCAGAAGGTTCACTTCCCCATCCTTAAAAAGTTTTGAATTTCAGGCCAACCAAGAACCTTGGGTGACTATTAGAGGGAGGGCACAATTGTTTTGGTATGACTGTGCTCACACCATCTTAGAAAACCATCCTCAATAGAATCACTAGTCCATATGTTATTCAATCCAATGAATCTAGCATTTCCTTCCCACACTTTTTGAACAAAAGAACAAGACATAACCAAGTGAAAGTTTGATTCCTCTTAAAATAAGCATAAATTGAACCTACCAAGGCCAACAAAATAACTTATTTGGAGTATGCCCCACATAGGGACCTTATTGTTTAGTAGAAGCCACATCAAGATGTGAGCCTTTGATGGGCATTGGAATCTCTAAATCAATTTTCACCATCATTTATTAGGCTATTGGTTCACTAATTTATTCAATGCACAATATCCTAATTTAGGAGGGTATTCAGCATGTGCGTGCTTTGTCCAAATGAGAGAATCATATTTTCTTTGAGCCTAATTTGGATAAAAGAAAATTGTTCAATGTGATTGTCACAAATAACATTATCTTCATCATTAATTCCAAACATCCTACTCAACATCCAATCCTAGTGCCAAATACACAAGTTTGTCTTATCCACCACCTGTGATAATAGAAATGCCTCTAGCATGTAGGTGGAGGGCTAAAAATTTCCATTTAACTAGTGGGAGACCCCTTTTTTCTTGATTCCAACGACAATAAATTTGAAACATACCCTTCTAATATTTTCATGAGTACCTTTTGGAATCCATGAGAGGATTGGCCAAAACATTGTCTAAGCCTCTAGAATAGATTTCACAAGGGCTAGGTGATCCCCTTGGGATGGCCCATAGTTGCACCACATATAAACATAATCCTCAACATTGGGAATAAGCCATTTCAAGCTTTGTTTCCGGTAATTGTTTGCCTTCAAAAAGAAAAAAAGGAACTTTGCTCTATGTCTATCTTGGCTAGATGGAATGGGAAAATCGATCAAAGAAATACCATCCCTTGCTCCTCATGTCCTTGGTACAAAATTAATGATTTATCAAGGTTGACCTACGTGCCAGTAGTTGTGCAAAAGATATCAATAACATATCCCCTATCTAGTGAAGTAAAGAGTAAATATGTCATCAACAAATAATATGAATTTGTAATGCTAATTATGCCCTTAATTAATTCTTTGTGGTGAGAAGATTTTATCAACCTTCTTAGTCTTTCAATGACTAAGAAGAAAACGAGAGGTGAGAGTATGCATCCTCTCCTTACCCCTCACTCTATATTGAAGAATCAAGTCGCAGGTCCATTGAATAGAGAATATATGGAAGACGATGATACACAACTCATGATCCAAGACATGAAAGGAACATAAAACCCTAGATGGATCAAAAGGAGGTGTTGGTGTAACCAATTCACTTGATCGAATGGTTTGGATAGATTGATTTTTATGGCCATTACTTTATATTGTTTATTCTTAATAGAGTGTAAACCCTCTTGGGTTACTCCAACATTTTTGTGGATCTATGTTCCCTTTGGAAATATTAATTACTCTTCAGATATGTTATGGGACATGATAGGCTTTAATATTTTGGTGATAATTTTAGAAATAATTTTGTCGACATAGTTGCATGGGGAGATTGGACTTGGCTAATCAAATGAGACAAGATTATCAAGCTTTGGGATAATGGCAAGAAAGGTTGAGTTAAAAGCAAGTAGGTTATAAGCATGAATGTTTCCATGGCATGTAAACATTGTGTTAAATCTTTCAGATTTCCATTGTGTAGAAGTTTAAAGATGATCTACACATGTTTCAAGTGGACAACCCACCCATCTTCAGGATAAAAATGAAGCTGCTGCAAATAGAAAAAAAATGACAAATTAAATAGATTGAGAGAAATAGTAATTAGGTAATAAAATTAGGTCAAAACTACCATAGATTATTCATGGATGAAAATTGAGAAATCTAAATATTATTTATTTATGAATTATGGATTTTATGTTATTTATTATTAAGAACATGATTTAGATGAGGACATAAAGAGGACCAATGTCCATGTTGATAAATTAATAAATTTAAAAAAAAATTGTAAGTAGTATAAATTAATAAAATCAAATTATATGGATAAGGATTTTATTATTATTTAATAATTAAAGGAATAAATTAGGGATTGAAATATTAATTATTTTTATTTTTAATGAAAGAGTCACAATTATTTATTGAATGGATATTAAAGAAGATATAGAAAGGATCCATGTCCACGTTACTAAATTAATAAATTAACAAAAAGAAAGATCAAAGTGTTTATAAATTAATATAATATTGAATTATAATGATAATACTTTATCGTTGTTATTAAATTAATAGAGTTAAAAAAAATAGAAAATAAATAATTAAAAAGAAAGAAGAAATAATTTTGATTAAAATTAAGAATGAGTTTAAGATTATTCTCTATATAATAATGAATTATATAAAGAGGGCGTGTAGGGAGTGCTGGGATTTTACATTAGAAAAACTAGCTAGGAATTGGGGACCTCTTATAAAGTTCTAAAGGGAGAACCCCATCCTAAAGTTGTCTAAGGTCCCAAATTTTAATAAATTGACAAGCATAGTGATAAGAGGAGTGGGTTTTTTTATGTTCACCGTATCTTTCATTGTTATTTGAAAAAACTCATACAAGGTTGGAAAGGGCTTCTTCATAGTTGAGGGTACCTTGACATGGGACCACGTTGAGTTAGAAGTAGTTTGAGGGGAATACACCTTAACATTCAAAGGATTTTTGGGGGAGAGATTTGTTGATCCGCCCCCCCACAATGGTCTTACTAATTGGTAGGTCATTCCACTGTTTCGACAACTATTACTTTGACATCATTGGGGCCAAATATTTACTTACCCATTAATGGAACCAATGTGGGAGTGCATAGTTTGAGGCCAAATGATCGTACATATGACGCATACTGCATTGAAAGTGGACTCATTCATAGTCAATAGTTAGACAATGATCTATGTCTCTGCTATTTATAGTAATTGACTTAACCAAGTCTTCCTTTAGATCGACCCCCAATAGGATTCTCACAATAGTACACAGTCGTCTTCTAAGATATCCCGCTTCGTAATAGATTCCGAGGGAGTTACCAATGTTTGCAAAGACCTCCTCTAACTAGAAAATAAGAACCATGTTTGACATTCTTATCCAAACTAGCATTGGGCTTACCTTTTTTGACCTTAATTCAATGAATAGTGTCCATTTTCTTGGGAAAATATGGCTCTAGTCAATTTTTCGAGCTCTTTGGGGGATGGAAGTTGATTCAATGTCTAACTTGAATTGTAATGTATTCCACCCACCAAAAAGAACCAAACATTTTGGCCGGGGAGTAGCCCAATCTTAGTTCAAATTATTCGATTGTCAAATTGTTTATACTTTGTATCCCCACTCGATGACCACTAATCCTACCAACCATAGGTTTATCTCTCAAATCCATGATTTCATTTAATTTCATTTCGGCTCTCAAAACCAAGTTCATCGGGTTTGACTTCATTATGACCACCTATTTTTATACTTTCAGTGCTTATCAATCATATTTGATTTATCTACAATGATAGGGGAAAACTAGAAAATCAAGTTGTTGGACATCTTATGGGGGAAGCTCCACTAAGGGAGTTCAGGTCAAGTCTTGCTAGAATAACCTTAGGCTAGATCTCTAGTTCTTCTGAGCCTAAACCACTTAAATGACACTTGCAACTCCAAAGTGGAAGATCATCGGAAGAACAACAAGGAGATAGTGAAATATTTTCCAATGACGATGAAGGAAGGGTTTTGTTCATTGAAGAATTTACCAAAACCTTTCTTGTATTGTCTATCATGACTACATCATTCTCTATATGCAAACTTGAATACAACTATTCCAAGATATCAAAGTCACGTGTCTATGATTTAACAACTCCGTTAGGTTGCTAGATAAAGAGATTGATCATTGTAGTGGGAGTGTCCGAAAGGGATAAGTCAAGTTTCTAATAGAACTATGGGTCATCCTACACACCTGATAAAACAATTGTGATGCCCCTTGCCACATAAACTAGGCTATCTAGGGTGAGTCTATGTCTATGGGATATGATCCCACTTGTACATATATGCTTGTCTTACTTGTCTTATTTATGTTTATTTATACTATATAATATGAAAGTAATTTTTTGTTAAGCATTTATATTGAAGATTAAAAACAAAAGTAGACATAGGTGGCTAGTCTATCACTTGGGAAACCAGACCAACCATAGAACCACAATTTATAAACAAGAATCCAGATTGATTTGTTGTCATTAACAATGATGCTAATGTTAGCACTAAGACTTAGGTGCCAAGAGGAATAAAAGTGCAAAACATGCAAACTTCCCCATAGGCCAGGGTTAATAACTGAAATATTCAAATTTGGGGCATGAGAGAATTATGAATACTAAAAACAAATCTAAGAGACCCAAAAAATGAGAAGACACAACCACCTAGAGAATCAAACGTCATCTGAAATGATAAGAGGAGGTATTTTCTATAAACTTGTTAAATCAAGCTTCTATTCCAATTGGGGTTAGCGACGAAACATTAGACTAGGATCACCACCAGGAGTCGGTTGTTTGCGGAAGATGCCTCCAGTCAATTCCTAAGATAAAGCATTGATCTTGGCATCCATGTCCTTTTGGGACTTGGCCATTCGACGAAGCCACCCTTGAATCTTGTGCATAGCAAGATTGACATTCTGAACCCATTATGATCCTTTTCCATCTACACTTTCCATTAACACTTTGCCCAAAAGATATTTGTGAACCAAATGAGGGAAAGGGTCTTGACATGATGGGTCTCACATGAGAAAGAAAATATTATGTCATCCATCAACTATCCCATATTAACAATTAAGTTGGAAACATCGGGGCGAGTAGGGTTTTTGAGAACTCAATCTTCCATGTTTCTTAGAGGACGTTGGATTGGGGGATAGGTTATCTTAGAGAAGGAGGCTCAGTTTTTTTCCTACTCTTCAATAACCATTGGCATATGAGATCATAGATCCCGAACAGGGACCCTTTGGCTCATTTGATTGGTCTTGGCCATGACAAGCCTAGAGACAATACTAGATGAAGGACAAAAGGAGCTACAAAGAGAAGCATGGTATTTGATGGAAAATCGCTCTCTCGAATCTTCCAAACAATTATAGAAATGAAGTTTCTAATTCTTCATAGCACAAGGAGAAGAACAAAGGCTATCATAAACCACGATTGTTTCCAACCAATCCATACTTACATCAGGTACATATAAGAGCATCAACAAAGAGGCTTCCATCGTTCAAGTAGAGAAGTGTCCTAAGCACAGTGCAAGTGGCACTGAACCCCGAGGAGAAATGATCTTCCACATGCAAAGGATAACAAATTAAAAAAACCAATAATGATGTTGAAAAGTAAAACAACTAAGTAAATATTTTAATCCATATTTTATAAATTATGGCTATATTTTATAGGTTATAAGTAAAGAAAAGTAAAAATTATACATTGAATATATAAATTGAAAATGAAAAATAAAAAATAATACAACATTATAAAAGTATAAAATCAATTATATTAATAAATAATCATATTCATAAATTAAATAAAAGTTCTATTTTATATATATATATATAGTTGAGGGGGGCATAATGGAGCTTTGTGTCTTAGCAAAGGCTCGAAGAACGAAGCTTGAAGGAGATGACCAAAATGATGCATCCTTCTGATTTTTCTTTTTCCTTGGAGAATTTATTGGGTTTTCGCATCAGGTTTCAAAGCAGCCTAGCCGTAAACTTGATCCTTATCAAGTACAAAATGAATCAAGGATGGAACTGGATGAGGTGGACTATGAGAGTCCATCCCCAGGGGAAATGACTTTTGTCATGGACGAGGAATTAAGGCGTTGTAATATATTAAGAAGAGAAAATGGGGAAGAATGTCATATCACACATGGGAAACAATCAACACACCATTATTTTCCCTGTCAAAAAATGATGAAGTCGTTACGACAAATCTTGTTCCTGCTGCAAAATCTAAGCGAAGAGGGACCAAACCTAGGAAGGATCACACCGTTTTGGTGGTCGGCAAGGAGATGGGTATTGAAGAAGTCCCAGACTATCTGGAAACAACATTGGTTGGAAGATTTTGTGGAAAACAAGTCAAGGAATCCTCGTTGAGGAGATGGATGAAGCGCAATTGGGGACCAATGTTGAATAAGCTCCCTTCCTTTCACATATTGTCGCACAGATGGATTCTATTAGAGTTCATTCTAAATTGGACAAACAAAAATTACTGGGAAGACCGTGGAGATGGGGGCCCTCTGGCTTAATTCTAAAAAATTGGCAGGTGGATTTTGTTGCAAAAAGAGAACCACAAAACCTGCAACAGATTTGGGTAGTTATGCCTTGATTGCCTATGATTGTTTGGTAGGCACCTATTTTGAAATAAATCGAAGAAAATATGGGAAACTTTATCTCCTTGGAAGAAAACTGGGACACAAAGGTTGACAGACGGTGTGTAAAAATATCGGTGGAATTGGACTTACGTGATGGTCTATATGAAGAAATCAAATTAGAATTGCATGGAAGTATTTGGAACCAGAAGATGGATTATTGGAAAATCCCCTATAGGTGTTTCACATGCAGGAAAGTGGGACACGTTATTTGGGGTTTCCCGTTTCGTATCCCAAACGTCCAACCTCGAAGGAAAATATGGGTGAAAAAAACTTTGTGTGAAACACAAAAGGTGGAAAAGGAAGGGGACACAACAATAACAAAAAGAACGAACCCACTTGAGGACCAAGGTCATGTGCCATGCAAGTTGGTGAATAGAGCATCAACCTCGTCGAACAGTAATATCATTGCCCTTTTGAATTCCCCCCCTCTTATTAATTATGTGTTGACTAGTTCGCTGAAAAAAGGATTTCCCATATCTCAGACACCCAAACTGCTCTGGGTTTTTCTCCTGAGGAATAAGTTCCTAAAACAAAAGTCTCAGACATATCCCCTAGCTCAAGGACAACAAAAACCACCTCAATTAGGGAAAACACAAAAGTTTACAACACTAGGGATAGGGTTGCATGTTTGGGGAAGAATGAAGAAGCAATATCTGGTGTGTTAAAAATAGATACTGCGCCCAAAGTGTTATTAGGAATAAAATACATGTTATCAAAAGCAAAAAATCCAAGCATTGATTGATATAAAAATTGGAAAACAATCAACCATTAAAGGGGCTCTTAGATCGGGAAAATACCTACCTAGGTCCAAATAATGATGAGCTTATCCTTTCATGTAAGTGGGTTAGGGGGCGACCCAAAATTAAATTCTCTCAAAAGGATGATCTTCAAAATAAATCCTTTGGTCCTCCTTTTACAAGAAACAATGACAGAAGGTAAAAAATCCCAAGAAATTTTGCAGCCTTTCTTAAAATATTGGTCCTTTGCTTTTATCAGTTTAGAAGGACACTCAGGAGGTTTAATCACGACCTGGAGCCCGAAAATGAAAGAGATTGACTCGAGTAAGGTTAACAATGTGATTAGAACAGTTACGGAGGATAAAACCACATGAATTCCTTATGCATTCTTAAATATATATATGGGTCATTTCACAACCAGAGGATTTTTTTTAGAAAACCTTGCTTCTAGCAGGCTATGGGAAGACATAAATATGGTGATTGGAGGAGATCTTAACGTAACATTATCATAAATAGATTCTCTAAGTAACCTTGCTTCTCGACCAGATTCTCTAAGTAACTTCTTCAAATCCCTTTTTGATTCAAGAGGTTTAGCTGATGTTCAACTAATAAAACTGGAACCAACCTGGAGGAACAGGAGAAGTGGGGACAAGGCTATCTCAAAAGGCTAGATAGATTTTTAATTATGGATAATCCGCTTACAACCCTGCAAATGTCTGCATCATGGGTTGAAGAAGGATGGATCTCGGATCATCGTCCTATTATTTTATCAATAGACTTATAGGAAAATAAATCTGCCTCTCCTTTCAAGTTTAAACCATCCTGGCTGAAGGAAGAAGACTATATAAAGCTCGTAGGGGAAAATTGGTCTTCAATAAGAATCAAATCTACTAAAACCTTCATGAAACAAATGATGGACAATTTGATTCAAGTAAAAAAGGCCTCCAAATAATGGGAAAGGAAATATCGAGATAAGTAGCAATAGGATCTTAAAGAGGTAGAAGATGGCATTAAAAGAATGTATAAGGAGAATGATGCGGGGATTTTTTTCAGAAGAAGAACTTACTGAGTTAAAAGAGATGGAAATAAGTCGAACAACATTACTGGCCAAAGAATAACAAATATGGAGACTAAAGAGCAGGGAAATATAGATAACAGAGGGAGATAACAACAAAAAATTCTTCTATAGATTCACGTCACATAAGAAAAGTGTGAATACCATTACAGAAATCAAGAATGAACAAGGAATCAGTGTTAGATCCTTCAAAGAGAAATGTGAAGCAAGTGTCTCCTATTTTAAAGCTCTTTTCAATGAAACATAGGGATGTTTGATTTAAGAAATTCTACAAATTTTAAGATTATTCATAAGGTCCATCTAAGAAGAAATGAATGAATCTCCGAATCAAGTAGTTTCAGAAGAGGAACTACATAGTATATTACATTCCTTTCGAAGAGAAAAAAGCTTAGGTCCTTATGGATTCACAGTTGAATTATTCTTGGGGTTTTATGATTTGATAAAAGAAGATCTTCTAAAAGTACTTAGAGAATCCCAACGAATGGGTAAAATATAGGGAGCATTGAATTCAACCTTTTTAGCTTTAATCCCAAAAATCCAAAAATCTACAGAATTTGGGGATTTTAGACAGATTTCTTGCTGCAATATGATTTACAAGATAATTGCAAAACTTATTGCTCAAAGGTTGAAGCCAATCCTTAGCCAGATTCTCTCTAAAGAATAGTTTGGTTTCTTATTCAATTGAAAGATTCATGATGCGGTTTCTCTGGCTCAAGAAACCATTCACTCGATAAACAAGAAGAAGCAAGAAGCAAATGGCATTCACACTAACATTGGATTTGTCGAAAGCATATGAAAGGGTAAATTGGACCTTTCAGCATCTTCTTATCATTCAACTTCGATTCTCTTTAGAGATGGTGAATTGGATGTGAGTTGTGTGACCACGTTAGCCTTTGCCATCTTAATAAATGGCTCCCCTTCCACATTCTTTAGACCTTCCAAAGGTCTAATACAGGGATTTCCTCTTTCTCCTTTCCTATTTCTACTTGTTGTTGAAGCACTAAGCACGTTAGTTCATCAAGCAAAGAGAGAGGGATTATTTAAAGGGGTCATTGTTTCTACATCTGTAGATTTAAGACACATTCTTTTTGTGGACAATGTCATAATATTGGGTGAAGGAACACTAGAAAATTTGTAATCTCTATTTCAATTGTTATCTTCATACAAAACGTCCACAGGGATGTTAATACATATGGATAATTCAAGTCTCATGTTAAACAGGACATCTGAAGAGCTTCAACAAAGAATAATGAAAGAAATAGAGTTTCCCTTATGTCCTCTGAATGAGGGCTTCTTCCTGAAACCTAATGTTTATTCTTTCAAGGATTGTATTTGGCTTTACAAGAAGATAGCATCTTGAATCTCATGTTGGGCCAAAAAATATCTTTCCATAGGAGGAAGGTTGACCCTTTTAAAAGCAATCTTGCAGAGTATTCTGGTATATTGGGCCACTATGGATTAAATCTCTAAAGGGATTTTAACAAAGATCAGAAATAAATGCTTTTCCTTTCTATGGACAATGAGTAAAAAAAAAGGAAGGAATTCCCCCTAGTGAAATGGACAATAGTGGCTACCCTCAAGGAGCTAGGGGGATGGGGAGTAAAAAACCCTTATAAGTTTTCACAAGCTCTCACAGCAAAATATCTGTGAAGGCTGATAGAAAATTCTAACACCCTGTGGGGAAAAACATTGATTTCCAAATATTGTCCAAACTCATCAATTATCAAATGGTACATAAGCCGGGAAAAATCTCACAAGGGAGTTTCAGTAGGGTGGAAAGCAATGGTTCTCTCTTTCCCTTTAATAGGAAACTAGACGGATTGGATTATTGGTGATGGGAAAACCCTATCTTCCAACACAATCTCTCTATTATGAAGGCAGAATATAAAAAAATCTATTAGATGCCCGGAATACTTCCTCACTTGAAGAAGAGTGGAAAACCACCCACGACTTAGGTTTGACAAATGAAGCTGCAAATGAATGGTCAAAATTGGTAAGTTTATTAAAATCCAATTTCATCAATATAAAAGAGAATGTTCCAAACAAGTTGGTATGGAAAAAAAATAATTCAATAGGGAAATATGCAGTCAAATTGGGATATGAAGTACAAGCTTTAGAATCCTACTTCGGAGATAAGGAATGGTGGTGGAGCACATTTTGGAAAACAACAAGCCCACTAAAATTGAAGATTATTCTCTTTCTAGCCATGAACAACAAATTTCTAACTCAGGAAAACCTAATAAAGCGTGGATGGGAAGGCCCAAGCTGGTGCATATTGTGTCACACGAATTGTGAATCCTCATACCACTTATTTGTTTCTTGCTCATATGCATGAGCAGTTTGGGCTGTGACTACAAAGGAACTGAGTAGATAAAAAATACTAGCAAGTACTTCTCCGACAATCTGCTATAGGAATTGGTGGACAAACCCGACGATACAAAACTATGATGTCTTTCCCTCTCTATTTATATATGGAATTTGGTGGGAAAGAAACACAACCATTTTTATGGATCGAAAAAATTTGTTCGAAATAACCGGTGTGATGATTTGCAGTGTTCAAGAGAGCACAAAACAAAGGATAAACACAAGAGGATGATATTAATAGAAATACCAAGTTATATAAAAGCACCCCATGGGCATTCTTCGATGGAGCAAGTTAAGGAGAGCCTTCGTTGGGGGGATCTAGAGCAGTTCTTCACTTATCAGAAGAAAAATAGATTGCAATCAAATATGGTCCCGACCAATTCTCAAACAATAAAGAAGAATTAGCAGCACTATGTGTAGTTCTCAAGGTAGCTCTCTCACAAAATATCTTGAATCTTCATATATTCGGTGACTAAAAAATGGTCATAGAATGGGTGAACAATATAATTCAAATAAAAGCCCCACATCTACAACACTTATTGACTGAAATTAAAGGTCAAATAGGAAGGTTTTCCTTTATATCTCCTTTCTACATGTTTACAGAGAACTAAATGAAGATGTTGATGCTCTTTCGAAGAATGTGTTACTTCTGACTCCAAGAACATTAGTCCAAGAAGAACACAACACAAGGATAAACTCTCTATAACTTTTTGTTTGGGAAATATTTTGTAATATATTTGTAAAGATGTAAGAACTCAGCTGGGTATTACTCAATGAAAGACATTGAAAAGAACAAAGGCATAAAAGTAGAATACTAAGGAGTATTTTGATGTAAGCCTCGTAGAGGAAGTTTTAAAAATATTGCAGCTCAAGGAGCAATGGTGTAAGCCCTTCAAGGACATTTTAAAAATATTTCAGCTCAAGGAGCAATGGTGTAAGCCCTTCAAGGACAGTCAATTTTATTCGACATGATAAAAGATTTTTTTCCTTGGAATATATAACACATATATATATTATTTAATTTTTTAATAAGTTATTTAGAAATTAATAAATATTATTTTGATATAAAAATAAATATTTTTTGGAAATGAGTAAAACTTATAATAAACAAATAGTCAAAATTATGAAAACCATCACTAATCATGTCAATAATCATTTAGATATTATCTTATATTTTAGACTTGCTTAAGTGGATCAACAAGATTAACCAAAGTATAACAAATGTATAACAAGGATTCATTTCATGGTGGTTGTATTTTGTTATGCTTAAATGCATCTTGATTAAGATTTAAATAAGCTTCACTTAAAGAGGGGTTAAAAAAATAGGTAACAAATAGTTTTTGTTTTTTCATAATGGATATCTTCTTTAAGGATCAACTATCTTCACAAAACTAAATGGTTGGTTGTGCCTACTTTACTTAGGGCTATGTTAGTTACTATAACCAAAAGAAAATTAACTCCTATTCCTACCAATTAAAAACACTATAAATATTACTTTTAAACCATAAAAAATATAATACCTATCATTCTATTACTTTTTATTATAAAAATATTTATCATATTTATATTTATTACACCGAAGGTGTTATTTAAGGGGCGACTCTACTCAATATTTAGTCGTCTGTCCATAGCGAATGAGGAGCCGCCACCTGTATTCATTCAACTTAAAAATTAAATTCGTACATCTCTCAACTTCAACTGTGTTTCCTTCCTGGAGGAGGATTTACACGGCGTCTATAATCCCGGTGGAAATTACCTACACTTTTGGCTTCGTAACGTCCCCTTTTCTATCATACTTCTCATGCAAAGAGGCCGACAACAACAGGTGGGAACTCGCTCAAGCTCTGCTTGTGAAGACGGTAAAAGTTTTATCCTTGCCTGTCCAGCAATCGACTGATATCTTGGAAGATCTGGTGCGGTTCGACCACCAGTGCGCGAAGCCAATGTCGTCAAAGCGCATGAGGCAGGAAACTATGGATCCATTGTTCAATGACACATTGTCATTCAAGGGGTTCCCACCGGAGCACACACGGGCGTTGTTGAGGCTGCAACGGATCAAGGGATGGGGTTCCACTGCCACCGACCTTTCCATAACAAAACTCATATTTAACCCTCTCATGATCGAAAAGTGTTAAATCTTCAATTACTTCTACTATACACTTGATGAGGAATGGAAAATTCGTAACAGTTTATACTACGCTTAGTCAGTAATGGAAAATTGGGTAGTTTCTGTGAAAATAATGGTAACGAAATATGTTGAGCTTCATACGGCAACACTCGGGAAGGAAGTGTAGTGCTTTATCCTCGTTCTCCTCTTAAATGCAGCAAAATCATGTTATTCTATGAGTTGTGTATGTTAGAGCTTATCCATCACATTAGTTTATCGCAGACATAGATTTAGAAAGTCAGAAAACCAAGTATATGGTATTTCCACAACATTGTCGTTTAGTGAAATGGCCTGGAAAGAGCCTTGTTCTGGTGTTTTGAGGACCGATGGAACAACTCCTTCAACACTATCTCTTACTATCCATGACAAAACGGTAGAGGTGGTAGTAGCTCCTAGTGTAACTGTTACGGAGAAAACTTCCTATGGCTTGGGGTACCACAACAGACAAAGTAACCGCAAAAATCAATCCTTTCCAATATGCAAGAGAAACCAAACATCTAACACTAAAGGATCTCAATACATACCTTATTCAAGATGGTTGATGCAGATCCGCGTTGAGCTTTTCCACTCTCGCTTGTATAAGTAATTTGCTATCTCAACATTCAGCAAACAAGACAAGCATGCTATATATAATTGTTTTAGACCTACTCTAGCATATATAATCAATAACATATAAGAATTTAAAAGCATCCATGGATTCAATACTCATTTAAATACACATTATTGGACAGGAAAAGGTATTTCTATTAATATAAAACAGAGATTACAATAGTGACAACCTCTTTCAGCACGTCTGCGAATCGGAGAAACGGAGTCCTCCACTTGGGCCTCCACCACTTCAATCCTCCATATCTCGATAGCAATCTCACAAGAAAAGGCAATCTTGGGAAGAACACAAAGTGCTCCAAGGACAAAGGGATGCAGACTCAAGTATAAGCTCCAACAATAATGGACTATAGTTTTCTTGCTCTTCAATTCCTCCCCTTTCAATGTATGCAAAGGGTTAATTATATAGTGCTTCAATGGGGTAATGGAAGGTCAAATACGAGTGATCTCAAGGCATATGGAAGGCCAAGAGACAAGTGATTCATATCCACATCAATGAAAACTCAAAAACTATTTGGCCTTTTGCACACATCCTGATGTACGCGGGTTTAAGGGTCAAATCCGCGTATATACGTGAGATTAGGTTTAAAAGTTGTGTATATCAAATAAGACATGTTTTTAGGGATGATCTTGGAAACATAAAAGGTACAAAAATGGTCCATTAGGTCAAAATATTCTGCATAGGGATAGGGAATGCCATAAAGGTGTGATCCACCATGTGTGGTAAAATCAACTGTAACAGATGCCCCCTTATGTGTGAGGTCAGAGGGGTCATACGATGGCCAAAATACATTATAAGTCCATCCTAGAAGTGGAATGAATAACCAGCATAGATCCAAATCCCAGGCTCTATCAAGCGCCGAGATGGATCAAATCTCTCAATGTGCAAACCTCTTCTTAGGTCTCCATTGATTTGATTCAAACCAAAAGACAAATCTTTTTATTTAAGGTCCACATATAATTTTATTATTATTAATATTTAATATTATTTATGGCCAACATATAATATTTTTTATTATTTTTTATTTTGTTAGGAATGAACATTGCATCATTTCCCCACACATGGTTTTAAAACCATATGCAAGGCCCTCCTACAATCATGGGTTGTTTAAGAGGCCTTGCACATGGTCTTAAAACCATTTGCAAGGCCCTCCTAAACCATGTACAATAAAACCATGGGTTGTTTCGAAGGCCTTGCACATGGTTTAAAAACCATGTACAATGCCTCCTAAACCATGTACAATAAAACCATGGGTTGTCTAGAATGCCTTGCACATGGTTTTAAAACCTTGTGCACATGGTTTTAAAACCATGTGCAAGGCTAACATTTTTTTGCGGATAATTCAATTTTGTGTTTTTTCTTGACCCACATATTTTTTTACGGATAATTAATTTTTTACTTTTTTATTGTTTTTTTACTTAGGAAGATTACAACATCTCCCCCATATTAGATTGCTTTTGTGGTAGGCATTTATTTTGGCCTATTAGAAAATTTATTTTTTATTAATAAAAATAACGTTAGGAAAGTGATATTATTTTTTATTTTGTGTTACAAAATCTCTACCATAATATTCACTATCACTATTATTTTTCGCCGACATGTTACAAACCTCACATCACATTACAAGATCTCTCCCATAATATTCACTATCACTATTATTTTTTGCCGACATATTTCAAAAGTTACTAGCGTTACATCACATTACAAGATCTTTCCCATAATATTCACTATCACTATTATTTGTTGCCGACATATTACAAACGTTAGTAACGTTACATCACATTACAAGATCTCCCCCATACTGGGCTGTAGAGCGCCTCTCGGTGCAACCAGGTGGAAGAATCAGCCATCCAATAGTACACTACAATAATCAAAATCTGCACATAACTGCAAGTAGATATAGCAGTCCCGGATACATAAGAGTACAATGGCCATGAATAGGCATGATACAAAAAATGACATGTGTGGTCATCGCCACGTACAATATAGATAGATCAGAATCTCCATGATGAAGATATACAAAGGATCATGATCTCCATGAAAGATGAAGATATATAATTTATCAAGATCTCCATAATGGCTGGAAACATTTGACATAGACTGGAATCAAGCCACGAGAGCTGAAATCTCATGAACACTGGCACGATCAAGGAGATAGCATATATGAAATGCCACCAATCTGGAAGGTCTTCTACACAATCTACTACGAGTACATGTCCTACTATGCGAATAGAGGTGTTGAGGTCGAACATAGTAGTCCATCGTCTGATTACCGGTCATTGATGTATATCGTTAATAGACGCGAGATCACCCACTGATAATGAAAATGGGAATCAAGGTACTAGAGTGCAAACTAACAAGTGTGAATAGATGTGTTGAGGTCAAACACTTGAAATGATCCATTGATCAGGGCACATTGATGTATTCCAAAAAACTGTCGATGGCGAGAGAACCTGCCACTGATAACTGTAAGTCTCAAGGCCCTCAAAAATGACTTTAGATTCCTATCCCAAAATAAATGATCTGAAGTCGATGGGATGAAATCCACTAGAAGGAGGGAATTAAGTCATCCCCCATCATCCAACATGAGGTACTCAACAAAGCTGTATAATGTGGAAGGACTCGATCATAATGTGCACGAACCAGTATCAGTATCGGGAATGGTCGACAATGCAAAGTCAAGATAATTGAGGAATGGCCAACTCAGGTTTCAACATCCTTCGAACAAGATCATAAAGGTGAATGGTGACTGAATGTAGGCATCATAGACTCGATATACAAAACTGGGACATCTCTGCAACATAGGAGGCATCGATAGAGGCTCCATAGGGACTGGAAGCTTAACCAGTCAGTGGAGATAAACTCAGAGAAACAAGTACAACTCCTAAAGTCAAACTATTAACCCAACCAATAGATGTGATATACAGTGCTCTGTTCGAAGGCGACACAACTCGACTGCTGCCAAATATAACATATTTTCTTGTCTGGCTTTTTATTTTATTTTATTTTTTTGGACTTTTTCAAATATTTTGAAAATCTTGAAAAAGAATAAAAGTGCTTTATAGTTACATACTAGGAGGAGATGAGTGTCAATGGGCAAACAAACTAGTTCCAACCAGCAGAACATACCTATGCTCAATGTAAGGACACATGTGTAGGATAACGACACTTGGGGGAAAGTCCCCTCCCGGTAAAATTGAGGAATCAAGCTACAAAATATATATAAAATGGCTCTGCATGGCTAGACATGAGACAAGATCGGGCTATATGGCTGATAATCAAAGTCAGGGAAGCCGGCATAAGGCTCAATGAGGTAGGAAAAAATCATGATAATGCAATTACAACTTGACATAAGGGAGTCCTGGGGGAAGAAGGCCAGCAAACAGAACAAGAGGAGTATGAGGCTCTTGCGCAAAGACATGGCGATACTATACAAAGGACTCCCACACCCTAAAGGGAAAAAATGTCGACATGGGCACCAAATGCAAAAAAGGAGATAACTAGGGCACCCATGTATGGTCAAGCTCTACCATTCATACCTAAGGTTATCACGAAACGGTCATAAGGTCATGCAAAATGCAAAGAGATATT
Source organism: Pseudotsuga menziesii (assembly GCA_001517045.1). Classification (NCBI taxonomy): domain Eukaryota; kingdom Viridiplantae; phylum Streptophyta; class Pinopsida; order Pinales; family Pinaceae; genus Pseudotsuga; species Pseudotsuga menziesii. The sequence continues at coordinate 61,622 of LPNX010757299.1, read as the reverse complement.
ACATCTAACCTATATGCCAGTTTAGACATAATACCTGAAATCGACATGAACGAGTCAAAATAATGGTCGAAACAACGCTCAAAATGGTCTCCTGCGTCATCAGATTAGTCCAAAATGGTCTAAAATAGTCAGAAACGGCCCAAAACTATAGAAAGGGGGTAAAAAATTTCAAAATTTTCAAAATTTTTCTATAAATAGTAAAAAATTCAAAAATTACATATCATTTGAAACTTTTTACCCATTTGAACTCAGAACTTCAAACGCGAATTCCGGGAGCTTCGTCCGACGAAATTCAACACCGCTTGTTCCAGGTAACTCCTCATGTCCTCCTCTTCCATTTTCATGTAAATTTTATTAATTTCCATGGTCAATTTTTTACTTTTAGGCCAATTTAGATTAGTCTTCTCGGCCCACACGGAAATCGAGGGTTTTTCTGCATATAGGGCTGGCTATACGCTGAAAAACCGTCCAAAATCGTGTACATACGATACTGTTTTGCAAACAGTCACGTATGTGGCCACACACATGATTTTTTAGGTGAAATAATGACCAAAAAATATTTTTAATGTGCAGGATGGTCCTAGAATGGAGGGAGAGGGAACATGGAGATGTAGAAGAGGCTGTATAGGGTGATTTGATGGCTCAACAAGCTCTTCGTGCATGTGGGATATACAAGTTTTGGTGTCTTGGCAGCCTAAGGGACAAACCAATACTTCTACAGATGCTAGTAGACTACTGGGATCTAGACTCCGAGTCTTTCCATATCGATGGGATGTCCCTCACTACAGAGGTGGAGGACATATATTATATTACAGGATTGTCTCGATGGGGAGAGGTGGTGAACCTACGCTCTCGCGGGCCCGGAGGTGGCCTCACCATTGATGAGTATATTGCAGTATAATGTTTTTTCAGACACAGAAAAGGTTGGGAGTCATATCCTGACAAACTCCATACAGGTACTAGTCCAGAAGGAAATACTACTGGCACTTGGTAGGATAGCTGGGCTAGCATCACTCCACTAGGCCTCGTGGCCATTGATGTTCTATGCAGTGGAGTGCATGAGACCCATAGTTTACGATTGTATTACTGCGTTGTTGAGTAACATGAAGCAGCAACTCAGTGACTGCAAGATGGGCAGGGTATGAAACTTCAGTTTCGTCAGTATACTGAGCACGTTCTTCTTCGAGCATGTTCTGGGGCTAAGCCCTAGAGTTGATGTTCCTCCTCACGGGGTTCAATATCTGGCCTAACGACATTGGGAAGATGCTATGTGCAGACTGGGCAGAGGTAGGGTATCCAACCCCTACCCAGCTGATTTATTTCCATGGTGGTGACGACAGATTGTTACCATCGATGATTACCCTTATGCAGGGATAGATTTTTGGGGAGATCTCAACATGCCCCTACCACCAGGATCAACATATGGTGATATTGGTAACGAATCCCAAATCTCTTTTTAAGTTTTTTGAATTATTGAATTTTTTTGTGTTTTTTGATATATAGACTCAAAAGACATGTTTTTGCGTGACGACACATAGTGATAATCTGTCATATGTACGTAGATGTTGGACCACAGTGGCCTGACAGCTTCCCTCGTCATAGACGAAGGGGAAGAGGAGATGATATCATGGGTGTGGATGCAGAGCGGACGCTCCAAAGCATCCACACAAACTTTGTATGATTGACACACAGTTTACCCATGGCGCAAGTCAAGGACTTGCCTGAGGCCATGCAGCGTCAGGTGGTTGGGGTACCACGAGCATGGGTTCAGTTATTCCGATGACTAACTAGACCCGTGGTGTGCTACCACGATCAGAACCCCCCTCCTCCTCCACAGGCTTAGAGACCTGAGAGTGATGCATTTTTGTACTACCATGTATTATATTTTGGTGGCTCGGAAGCCCCATTTTTTGTATTATGACACTTATGTATTATGGCGTCACATTTTGGATGTTTAATGAAAATTTTTTTACGATGATCGATTTTATTTATTTACATGTGTGTAAAAATGTATGTTTGTGATGTGCTTATGGTCTATGAAACAAATGCCATTATAACACATCGTTAGAATATGAGTTAGCAACTTGATTATAAATTCTTGAAACATGTATGTATGTTATGTTGTCAAATTTTCATTCTAACAATCTCACACATAAGAATCTTCGTAATAATGTCGGATCCCTAACATGATACAAGAGATTAAGCTGTGACACTACTAACTGTGAATCAAGATGTGCCTCAAGAGAGAGAACACCATGTGAAATGGCATCCCGTAATAGCTCGATAACGGCACTATACTCAACAACATTGTTTGAAGAAGGCCGTAAACATACACATCCTGAACACAATACCTGACCTGTAGGAGTATAAATTACCCAAGCAGCAAAGGCTGAGTGTTGAGTGTGGTGGCTAGAACTATCAGCAAATCCTATGTAAACAGAAAACTCCATCGACATCTGCCATAAGAAACGAAAGCTAATCAACAAACCCAATCACCATAAGAAAACCTAATTATGCAAAAAACTGTACAATAATATACAATAATCAGCCCTGCCTGAAGATAATGCATAGTATTTTTTAAGATAGAGCCCATTTCCAGGCTCCGCCAAGGCTGTCTCTTCATAATCTCCCAGCTCATAGGCACCCTTCTCTAACACACGTTTGACCACATAAGGACCATGCCACATGGGATTGAACTTCCCTGCCCCCAAGGGTTCTTTAGCTTGATCCCATAAAAGGACCAAATCTCCTTCACTAAACCTCCTTAGATGGACAGAATTATCATACTGGACCTTAACACAAAGTTTATTCACCTCTAGAGCCACTAAAGCATCTCGACGCTGCTCTAAGTGGACCAAACATCCCTCCAATGTGGAAGTGTCTGGTAAAAGCTCTATAGCTAGTTTTAATGAAGGGATTTCACATTCAATAGGAAAGACAGACTCCACACCATGTACGAGCTGATATGGAGAAAAAACGGTGGCAGTCTTAATCGCGGTCCTATATGCCCACAAAGCAGGATATAACATGATATGCCAATTTGTTTTGATTTGTGCGAAGGTTCGTTGGAGAATGGACTTAGTGATTTGTTCACTGCTTCAACCTGTCCATTCGCTTGAGGGTAATAAGAAGAGGAGTGCTCCTGCTTATACCCTAGCTTTGAGGCCAACTCTTCCATCATTCAATTCTGAAAGTGCCTACCATGGTCAGTGACAAGCTCCTTCAGAATACTGAACCGAGTAATAATTTGGTTGAATACGAAATGCGCAGTCGTCTCACCGTCGGATTTAATCGTGGGAATAGCCTCAGCCCATTTCATTAAGTAATCAATGGCCACTATAATATGATGATGCCCCCCAGCTGAAGCTCAGTTGCAATCCATGAAGTCAAGCCCCCACTTGGTGAAGGGACCAGCAGTGATAATTGGATGTAATGGGGCAGGATGTGAGCACATATTGCGTGCAAACACCTGGTAAGGGTGACACTTCTTGATCGCATTAACACAATCTTTAAAGATCGACGGCCAAAAATATCCCGCTCTCAATATTTTTTGGGCTGTAGAAATCCCAGATAAATGACCACCACATGCGCCTCCATGGAAATCATTTAGCACAACATCAGCCTCATCATGGGTTAAACAACGACGTAAAATGGAATCTACTCCACGGTGGTACAAAGTGTTATCCACTATAAGGTAGTTCTTAGATACGTGACGTAATCGTCGTCGCTCATCCCATGAAAGGTGAGTAGGGACCTTCAATGTTTGTAAATATACGATAATATCCCCATACCATGGATCCAAAGTTGAGATAAGGAAGATATGCTCATAGACAAACGTATCCTCATAAACTTCCTCCTCCTCCTCACTTGGGAAGTTAGAAATGAGCTCCGCAAAAATAAACGATTTCTTCGATTTTGCCAAAACAAATTTGAGATCAAATTCTTGCAAAATAACAATCCATTTATTATACTTTCCCCTGATCATCCTTCTAGTGAGGATGAACTGAAATGGATTGACATGAGATACCATCAAGGTTTGGTGAAGGAGAATGTAGTGTCTCAATCTCTGAACTGCATGAACGGTAGCTAAGGCAAGTTTCTTCACATGGGAATAACTGATTTCCGCATCTATAAGGTTCTAGCTCAAATAGTATATGACATGCTCATGGAGCTCCTCATCCTCCTGAACCAAAACCATACCAATCGTCTCCATGGATGCAGCCACATAAATCAAAAAGTCACAGCTATATTCAGGTGGACTAAGCACGGGGGCCGATGCTAAGGCTCGCTTAAGAGCATCAAAGGACTCCTAGGCTTGCTCCTCCCAGCAAAAGGTAGTGTCCTTCTTCAAAAGACACATAAAGCCTTTAGTCAAATTGGCAAAGTGGACCACGAACATCCGTAAGAACTTTTCCATGCCTTGCAAACATTGAAGATGTCTAATATTTCTTGGGGGAGACAATTGAAGTATTGCCTCAACTTTTAAGGGATTGACTCTTATACCCTCCTTGGAAACAATGAATCCTAGCAAGCGACCTGACTTCATGCAAAAGATGCACTTATGAGGATTTAACCTAACCTAGTAGTGGTGGAACCTTTCGAATACTAATCTCAAATGGTAGGAATGACGCACTCTCAGCCGAGAATGAGCAGCTACGTCATCCAAAAATACTTCAATAATTGATTTGAGATCGTGAAAAATCAAGGTCATAGCCCGCTGAAATGTGGCTCCGGCATTTTTAAGACCGAAAGGAATCTTTCGATATGCAAACGTACCCCAAGGACAAATAAATGCAATTTTGTGTTGATCCTCGGGTTTAATTTGAATCTGATTATATCTGGAAAAGCCATCCATAAAGGAAAATACCTCGCTTCCCGCACACTCATCCAAAATCTGGTCAATAAATGGTGTGGGAAAATTATCCTTAGGACATGCATGATTTAAATCACAGAAATAAGTACATATATGGATTGCTCCTTGTTTATTATCAACTGGAATGAGGTTTGAAACCCACTCCGTCAAGGGAACGGGATAGATAAAGCCAACTTTCAATATATTTTCTATCTCAGCCTTAATCGCGGGTGCTTTTCTAGGATTCACCGCATGCAAACGTTGTCGAACAGGTTTGGCATTAGGATAAGTGTTAATTTCATGTTCAACAATGCAAGGGTTGATACCTTGCATTTCCTTGTATGACCAAGCAAATATATCATGAAATTCTTTGAATAGCTCAGTATACTTCAGAATCTCAGCATGGGAACATTATACCCCAATATAGACATTCTCAATCTTGCCAAGATTGCGAGAGATATTGATAGGGATCGTAGGTGATATGTTCACCATGTTCCCATCAGCCATCTGACTAGGAGAGCTTAATGGAACCATGAGACTACCAATCTTATCGCTAAGAATCCCCCTAAAGTCTTCATGCACCAAATGATCAAGCTCAGGAAGAAAATAAGATCTATGATGTAACTCTTCCCAACGTGGCTCAACTCTAGACATGGCCTCAATAATAGCTTCATCTGATAGAAAAACACTATCAAGGCAGTCATGTGCATGAGAGGACTCGACTGCCCATGCAGGCAGTACATACGGGTCCTCCTCCTCTATCCATTAAGAGGAAGGACTAGGCTCTACAACACCATCAAGATTTGCTTGATATGCAATCATAGCTGTAGGCAACGACACGTCCATTTCGATAGGTCCGTTCAAAAGCATCGGTGTAGGAAGAATCCAAGGATCTTCCATATGGGAAGTGAGAAAAGACACCGAATTCAATGAAGATGAAGCCCCATCGAAACTAGATCCAATCATAAGGACAGGTGCAGGACAACCAAATGTCCCCATAAGGTATGGATACACACCTACACCCACACTCCCAGTTGTCTGCTGGGAGTGGTCGATAATCGGGATCGAAGCTCCCAATGATGCACTAACACTTGGATTTTTGAATGATGTTTGATCAATCGTAATAATCTTCCCATTAAACGAGAAGTATACAACTTGAAATAGAGAAGAGGCTATGGCTTGCATACTATACATCCAATTTCGACCCAGTAAAAGATTGTAATCAAGGGGTGGATCAACCACCTCGACCTCAATCGTGACGGTCTTCCCTCCCAAACGGACCTTAAGAGAAGGAAGAATTCCATGCAGTCGAAACGATATACCATCAAAGGAAGTCAACATGGTAGCGTATTTAGACAACTCGGGATAACCTAAACCCTTCCAACACGATAAAGACATCACGGAAGCAGCAGCTCCCTCGTCAATCACAATGCATTTGATGGTCATGTTAAGACATTCTACATGAATCAAGAGAGACACGTAGTAAGGCAAGCGAGGCTGTAGTCCCATGGTTTCAAATTTGATAACGAAAGAAGAGTTATCATCATTCACCCCAAGAGTAGAAAGAAAATCTTTCCTCTGCGACGGACAACTCTGAAGAACTTCAAGCATAGACATCGCACAAGGAGGGTGGCCCAAATCCTCGACAACATAATAGTTCTAGGTGGCTCGGGCATTTAGGATTGTGCCCCGAATGATTTAAGACTCCCTTAGGAATGTGAGGTACACTCTTCGGTTTATCCGTAGGATTTTCATTATGCAAAGGACTCTCGGTAGGAGGAGGTTCTTTCCCAAGGTCTGGTTGTGACGAACCATAGTCTTTCACACGAGTCACAACCTTAGTAGCACACATCATGTTGATGCAACCATGACCAATACTGGATTTCGACAGATCTTGATCTCCACCTGACGCAGAATGAGGTTCATGGGTCCTCGAGTTCATATTTTGATTATGGGGTAAGGGATTGGTCAGCACATTTGGGCCCTGCGCTATGAATCTCGAGGTGTCTTCCATATGAGGGCACAAGTGAGTGAGGTGGTGATCCTTACACAACTTTCAAGGAAACTTAACCTTACGTTTAGACTACTTGTCCCCCCCAACATTATGTTCATTCTTGTCATTAAAATTGGCATTTTCATTCTTGTTCCCATCCTTACGATTGTTTTTACCCTTTTTCCTATTCCTTTCGGGCTGCTGGTTTCCATTTTGGTCCGACGATTACGCATAAAGTACACTCACCATTTGGGTGGGTGGAGACGAAGTCATATCTTGTCTTGACGCGGATTGGTTAATAGATAATTGACTCACTTGTTTCATAACAGAGTACGCATGTTTGGAACTTGTACATCCCACAATGCCATCGGCATGTGGTCCAGGTTTGATCTTGGGATCGAAACTAGAACGCGGAGCATTAGGTATGATCTCATATAATAGCTCGAATTGAGCATAAATCAAATCCAGTTTCTGTGCCCTAAAAATTGGTTGTTCCTTGTTCTGGACTCCGGATGTAGAAACATCCTTCGCGATATAAGGTAGGAATGATTTAAGGAACCACTCAAGGAGAAACTCCAGCAGTATGAAAGCTTTAATCAACCTCTTTCGTCTATGCCACTCTTGGATATGGTTCGAGATATGTGTGCCTTTGTCCTGCCGAAATGTCGACAAGAGTTCTGTACCAACTTCATAACGCACTGGTAGATGGAAGTGGTTGAGGAAAGTTATAGCAAGGTCATCGAACAAAACGAATGCCCCCTTTGGCAACTCTATGTACCATTTCGTTGCAGGCCTTGTGAGGGTGCGTTGAAATAGCCTAAAACGGATAGAATCATCATGTAAAAATTTGGAAGAGAACCAAAGGTGAAAGGTAGTGACATGTTCACTAGGATCTTCTCCTAGTTTGCCCTCGAACTTGGGAATGTCCGCGGGAAGCTTGGTAGGGACAGTCGGCCAAGTTGGGTCATAAGATACCGGATCATTCATTAGTCTCAATAAGTCAAGTAAATTTAACGTTGTAAGGAAAGGGAGCCAAGGTTGAGTCAGTCTATGCCTTGCTCCTTGATATTTTTGGTTCATATAAGGCTGACTATTGTAAATACCATGTCCTTGGCCATAATATCCTCCTCTCGTTCGACCCGTATAGGGATGCATGGAAGCATTACGATGTGGTGAACCTTGATTAGGTGGTGCTACAAAGCCTTAATTAGAGGAGTAAGTGGGTTTTTGATACCCATACCCATAAGGTTGATAACTCTGTCCATACCACGGTCCATAATATGGTGCATGAGAAGTTCCATAAGATGTCCCATGGGATATCCCATGAGAAGCTCCATAAGTAGGGATATGGGGAATGCCATGCAATGGATCGTAAGATGATCCAGAAACAGGAATATGACCTCCTGAAACAACAGGAAATGCTTGACTCTGAGAAACTATTGTACGAGTAGTCATAGTATGAACATGAATAGTAGCAATGTTCCGACCCGAAGGACCACATGAATGAGGGGGAGGAAGGGTTGTAAAAAATGCATTTGAAGGAGTAGGAATAGAGGACGAAGGGACATGCGAAGGGATATAAGTGGTATTCCCTATGGTCACTCATCTCAGTTCTGGTATTCACATATGACTACTAACATTAGGCCTAGGATGAACATGTGAGGTAGCTTCCACCACCGGGATGGAAGGTGCAATGTGACTAGTGCTCCCAAATATCTCTGCATGGAAAGGAATGGGAATGCCCCCAGGTGTAGTGCTAGGTTCAAGTTCTGACTCGGCATCATGTGCTGGATCATGTGCAGGGATATCAGACATGCCATAACTAACATGACTAGTGCTTACGGGTTCGTGGTGAGTCTCGTCACCCGATAACCAATACCGGTGACCCGTGAATGAGGGATAATAACCGAAATGTGAAGGTATATCAAGTGAAGGATCATATACAGGAATAAGATCTTCCTCCCCAACATCTTGAGGTGGAGAGGACATCTCAGGAATCTCATCCTCGTGATCTCTTATCGTGTGTGAATCAATTTGATAAGTAGTCTTCCCGGATAGTCTATTGCTCTCTCCCAAAGGAAGAGGAGATGTGGAAGGTGGAAGTCCTGCTAAAGTGCCACACCTGAATCCACAATGACTCAAAAAATGAAAAATACTCTATCTAATTACGCAAACCCTAGGCAAACTAGCATGCACAGAGCATACACCTATGAAATGTAAAACCAAATCACAAACAAGCAAGGGTAGGATATGTAAGCTCCCGAATGAAGCAGGTATGTCTCTCCTAGGAGAGGCTTGATACTCCCATACACAACAAGCGGAGGTTCGTAACCAATTATTGTGGCCCTTAGCTACAACGCATATAGCGACTGTGTTGTCCGACCCCAACCTGGCCAGGACACTTGCAAAATAACCTCTGCGAAGTACCCCCCTCGATAACCTAGGTAAGGAAACTAAGGTCACCTAAATATAATCAATGCTCAGGCGGACAGTCGCAGGCATGATTGACCGTATGGGTAGGGTAGCAAATCCCGAAACTCTCGAAAGAGTCCCCATATACGAATACAATCCTAGAAATATCTCTGGTGCTACTCAGTTATGACTAGGGGTCATCCCAATCAATAACCGCTCACACTACCTCATGCTTAACTCCCTTGTAAGAGGAGGATCCTGAGAAACACTAATTATACCAAGGAATTTCACACTCTCACCTGGACAGACACATACATGTTGTTGTTCAGTGGTCTTGGAGAATTTAATCACAATGAAATATTCCAAGACCCTAAAACCTAATCTTGTTGGTGCACCCTATAAAAGAAAAGAGTGTAATTCATTTTATTATGCGTTGATTTTAATTGGATTATTACTCAAAAAGGGTAAATGATCGTGCAACTAATGGTGTTATGACACAACAAGAAGTAAAATGCACACCTAACAATCAATGCAAATGCACTATGTCAAATGAAAAACGGGGTATGCTACTACGTGAAATGCAAAATTCTCCTTCAAATGAAAAATGCAGTCATTCCCATATGAAAATCTGACTAATACTATTCCAAGCAAACCTAGTGCAAGTACCATGCAAAAATGCATCATGTTGCAAAAAGAAAATATTTTTGTATTTTCCAAAATAAAATGAGATAATGAAGCAAAAGAATGACTCTACCACCCCCAGACTCTGCAAGCACTATCATATAGCACCCTAGCAAAGCACCAAGGTAAAAGAGACCTAATGCACTGATCCCAAAACAAAAAATAGAAAATGCAATGACAAGAACATTTAAAAAAACATCTAACTAAAAGACGTCTTTGGTTAGAAACAGAGGTGTATACAGACTCTAGAAGCACCCAAGGAGACTCAACAATCATCAAGACTCACCCAGCAGCACTTAATCTTCCCCTAAAAATCAAAACTTAGGGCATATGCGACTGTGTGCAGAAAACCCACGTATATACACAGATATCCCAGTAGAAATCACATGTACACGCGACTGTGAAGAAAAAACTTGCGTATAGGAAGAAAAAGAGATAAAAATAAGGTAAAACAGACAAGCTGAGACAAAATTTACTCCTATCAGACACTACCAGATAAACATGCCCCCAGACCTGACTCAGAAACAAAGAAATCAGAGCAATTCAAGAACATTGAATGCCGATAAAAAAAACCCCCAAAGGAAATCACTAGGAACTCCCCAGTAGAGTCGCCAATTCTGTTACGGAGAAAAATTCCTATGGCTTGAGGTACCACAACAGACAGAGTAACCGCAGAAATCAATCCTTTCCAATATGCGAGAGAAACCAAACATCTAACACTAAAGGATCTCGATACATACCTTATTCCAGAAGGTTGATGTAGATCCCCGTTGAGCTTTTCCACTCTCACTTGTATAAGTAATTTTCTATCTCAACATTCAACAAACAAGACAAGCATGCTATATATAATTGTGTTAGACCTACTCTAGCATATATAATCAATAACATATAAGCATTTAAAAGCATCCATGGATTCAATACTCATTTAAATACACATTATTGGAGAGGAAAATATATTTCTATTAATATAAAACAGATATTACAATAGTGACAACATCTGTTGGCACGTCTACGAATCAGAGAAACTGAGTCCTCCACCTGGGCCTCCACCACTTCAATCCTCCATCTCTCGATAGCAAGCTCACAAGGAAAGGCAAGCTTGGGAAGAACACAAAGTGCTCCAAGGGACAAAGGAATGCAGACTCAAGTATAAGCTCCGGCAACAATGGACTACAGTTTTATTTCTCTTCAATTCCTCCCCTTTCAATGCATTCAAAGGGTTCCTTATATAGTGCTTCAATGGGGTGATGGAAGGTTAAATTCGAGCGATCTCAAGGCATATGGAAGGCCAAGAGACAAGTGATTTGGATCCGCATCAAGGAAAACTCCAAAACTATTTGGCCTTTTGCAGACATCTCGATGTACGCGGGTTTAAGGGTCAAATCCACGTATATACATGAGAATAGGTTTAAAAGTCATGTATATCAAATAAGACATGGTTTTAGGGATGATCTTGGAAACATCAAAGGTACAAAAATGGTCCATGGGGTCCAAATAGTCTATAGAGGGACAGGGAAGGCCATAAAGGTGTGATCCACCATGTGTGGTAAAATCAGTTGTAACAGTAACAGATTCAGAATTAAGGTAGCCATGAAACTTCTTTTCAAAAACCCTCACCCACAGACAATTGTGGAATTCAGTACTTTTCTAAGCGCCTTCTCCATCCACATGGCGGTGCTAGCACATGACCTCGGCCTTAAGACGTAGGTTATGTGCATCGACGATTTCCCGCGATGGCCCAACTTCCATCAAAAGTTTTGTGATATCCAAATAGTCAACAAAGATGTTATGTTGCTTTACCAGTTCGTGCAGAATGTGGCGTCCATGAATTTAATGGGAAACCTTGTCTTGGTGACTTACTCCACCGCGGGTGTGTTGAGGGCATTGTGCGAGTGGGGGATCTATGCGGATCTCATCGAAGTGGACGCCGCACACGATTTTCATTTATAATGGGTGGATATCAACTCCTCCTATGCAATTATGAGGCACGGTGGAGTCATGTTTGGCCACAATTACCATACATTGATGGACAACAGAGGTCACGAGAGGCGTCAATTTGTCCGCCAAGTTGAGGAAATTAAAAGTGGAGCTCGACGGTCAATATTGGGTGCTCAGCCCCTTCCCTTAATTTAATAATAAATAAATAAGCCTCTTTTATTCCTAAGAATTTTCATAGGCCTAACCTTCTATACGTATAGACCATTGCTAACTTAGGAAACAATTCCCGAGTTTAGAGAGCTTCCTTGTCTATAATGGCCAATATTGTCTTTCTCCTCTATCCAGATCATGTCCACCAACATCCTTGTCTACATTGCTATCCATATTAGTATTTTGGGGTTTTATTTGTATATTGTGTTAAAGCTAAATGGCTCGCCACTAAATTTAGTGGAGCCACCCATAGGGAGCTTATGGAACCTTAGAATGAGCATGGGACACTATAAACTTTACCATTTTTTTATTATGTGGTTCAAGGGTTGAAAGAAAGTTGGGATGCAAGGTTCAAACTGAAATAGGTATATGAAAAAAAATACATTACTAATATAAGTTGTCGACATCTAGAAGACCACCCATGGAAAACGAAAAAATTACATTACTAATATAAGTTGTCGACATCTAGAAGACCACCAGTGGAAAATGATTTATTAGCATGACAGATTTATGTGTTCTTAACATTCCAATATTTGAAAATGGTTTACAAAGATAGTTGTCCAGAAATATTTTTTCTATGTTATCTCAAGAATCGATGGGAAGCATGCTAGCTCTTGCTTCCTCTAGTTTAAACGTGGCAAACGTTGCATTCCACGTGGGCAATATGCAGTGCACATGAGGGGGTGAGATCACTCGTGTCCCTCCCAATGGGGCATGCAATGCAATTTACCTGGAAAATCATGTACGTCATGTTTATGTTTAACAATATATGATATAACATGGTGATAAATCTATGTCATTGTATCTTACCTATAACTCCTCAAAGTAAATTGTGAGAAATTGGGTAAAAAAAATTTTTGTTTAATGGGAAAAATGTGCATTTCAACTCCAATAATGTTTCCATTCATCTCAATGATCCATGCAAAACAACCTACACTACTGCAAAATGAGTATCAACATTACGAGATTTCAACCTTAGTAAAAATTAAAATGGTTTCAATACAATTTCCAGTCGTGAAGGCCAATCTGGAAATGCTTACGCTGCTCAACCATTGGTTTAGTGTAAAGTCAAATTTAAAATGCTATGGAAAGACGGAATATAATATATAGAGAAATCATTTGATGTTTTTATGTTTCAATTTCACTCAATAATTTTGCAGTTCAGATTTCCAAAAAAATAGAAGAAAGGCTATGTCTGCACCCATACATTTGTTTTCATTTTAAGAACACCTATTTTATGATTTTGATTTGATGAAAGAAACATTTCTTTCTAAAAGATATTATTCCTTTTAAATTTGTCTGCAAAAAGGGCAAGCAGGCACTTGAGAATGTACAGCTTCGCCACTAGCATAAATTTTTTTATTTTAGATCTATAGGGTGGAGTAGAGTAAAACTAAAAAAAATAGGCCATGGTCAGAGACTACTCTTTCACAAGGAAAAATTGCTCATGCCTTATCCTGCTGCTCTCATTTATAAAAAATAAATTTGACAACAAAATAACTAGTGCATGCACTTCTTGATTGCTCTGATAACTATGACCTGTCTGTCAATGTGCCTGGAATGTTTCTGAGATATTTCTCAAACTCATTCTTACAGGGGTAACTATCTCAAGAGATACTCCCTAAATTTACATATTTATCTACAGGACATTAATTTTAGATAAGATGTAAAAGTCCATCTTGGATTAAAAAGTAGGATTACAAAGCAATATAATGGTTTAAAGTTTGTTCTCCATAAAACATCAACTTATATATATATATATATATTGCATAGGTGATTATGAATCAACACCATGACATATTTCAAGCACTTATCATATGGCCCTTACAGCCCTTAAGCATAAACAATAGCCTAAAAAACATACCAATAATTCATGCATAGTAAAGTAACCATTCAACGAGGATTTTACTCTAATATAGGCATACGAGAATACACTTGAAATTCTTTCATTACCGTCTTGGAAGTAAACCCATACTTTAAGTAAATGACACTTGGTAAGGTTACACATACAATAAACCTTTATAAAAAATAACCTATAATAGAACCAAAAGGTATAAGTGTTAGTTTTTCAACATTTAAGCTAGCATTATAATAAGATCTTTTCACTGAGAGAATAACAAGCACAACAATCACATAAGCACATCACAAGAGACAAGAGACACAAAGATTTTAGGGGGGGAAACCATAAATGGAGAAAACCCCTCAACTTCCTCTAAGATAGTATCACCACAAGATGTGATCCCAAAACAGTAAGATGACCTCCCTTCACAATAGCAGCCTTCTGTCTTCTGTCAAGCCCAAGAATTTCCTTCTCCAAAAGTGCGCCACACTTGAGAGAGCAAGAGAGCTAAGTCACAAGTGATAAATAGAGAGACTCTCACTCTCTATTTATATTCTTCCATTGACTTGAAGTGCACTCAACCTAATAATCACTACTCGAGCCTACACCTTAATTAGTGTATAATAACTCAAGTGCCCCATAAACAGTGGGAACTTACCCAATGACTTGATATGACTTGTTTACATTATAATCCTCCCAATCGGAACATCGGGGCATGACCACATGACTCAAATACATAATAGAAACATCCCGGAATAAACATCGGGTTACAATAATATAAAATATATAGAAGAATACATTCCAAAGTTACATATACATCAACACTCCCTCTTAACTAGGAAGGTATTCTTTCGACACAATTTTTCAGCACTGGTCTTCTTCTCTGCTTTAACTGGATCATCTGAGTCATCTTCATCTTCAAGTCATCTTCGTCTTCAAGTCATCTGGATCTGGATCATCTCTCGATCTGGATCATCATAAAATGGCATCACTGGATCTAGATCATCACTCAATCTAGATCAACATCACTAGACTGGATCTGGATCATCACTCGATCTGGATCATCATCACTAGACTGGATATGGATCATCACTCAATCTGGATAATCTCTCTGGACAGGATCTAGATCATCTCTCGATCTGGATCATCACTGCTGGATCTGGATCATCTCTCGATCTAGATCTCT
>LPNX010757299.1:16077-39019 GCA_001517045.1 Pseudotsuga menziesii | reverse complement strand
ATATATATATATATATATATATATATATATATATATATATATATATAGGGATCTCCCTTTATCCTAATGTCCTCTTTCTGCCATCGATCATGATTTATTCATTGTTAATGGCTTAATGGGTTGTTATGGTTATGAAAATGGTAGGTACCAATCATCATTTAAGCATGCTCGGAGTGGGAGAGCATTTTCTCTTACTATTAAAGACCCTAAGCCCTAGCGGGGATCTTTTAACTTGCTCCCCTTTTGTAAGTTTTTGAACCCCATTTTGACAATTGTTATCACTACTAGATTCCCTAAGGCTTCACTCATCCTTTTCCTTTCCCCTAAGGGTTTCACTTGTCCTCATTAGGTTTTGTCAATGTCTTAGGTCTCCTAATTCTACCACTTAGGAAGTTAACTCATATAATATTCATAGGTTATTCTGGTGGGGCCTTGGCCTTGAGCTCCTCACTGGAGTAAATACATTATACCTTCATAATTAATACAATATTTAGGGGTGTACAAGAGGGATATTACATCCTTTCCCCCTAAAAAATTAACACCGTCCTCGGTGTTTTTTTTAACAAACTTCCTTCCTCTCCTCAGTCAACCCTTTTTTTGCTTCGTCTCCTCTGTTCTGATCCTCTCTGAACTTCTAAATCTTCGTAGGTTGCTAGTGTAGGATCCAAATCTTCGCAGGTTGCTAGTGTTCATTACCTGTATTTTCACGTAGCAAGATCAGGACTACCCAAAAAATTTAATCAGTAAACATGTCATGAGTTAGTAATTCAACTTGGAACTAGGGATAACTTTAGGGGTGAAATTTAGCCCATGGGCTATTTTTAGGGGGTTTTCTCTAAAAAAAAGATTCACCATTTTGCAAATTTTGAAGCCTTGTTTCACCCAATTTTGATGGGGTAAACGTTTTTCACCCTAAAAATCGCCAATTTATTATGTAAATGATATAAAATCCTTGGAAATTAAAATAGTTTTTGAAAAATATCGCCAAACATTTTATAGTTGGTGTTTAAAGAATTGGTAAGATTCGCCAACATTTATACACTTTTAAATAAGTATGGTTCCTTAAAATCATCCTTGCTTGGAACATAAATAATGGATCCTTTTTGCAACCACCCTTTTTTAATTTATTGAACATCTACTAACACATGATCATTTTCCAAAACAAGGTAATTGATTCACAAGTAATCCATACTTACTTATTTTTGTTAGATAACACATTACCTCATGGGAACAAAATGTATAAGCTTTTTACACGTATTGTCAAATACCTTCCAGTTCCTCTTGTATGTTCTCCATTAAGACAACATAGTTCTAGCAGTACTCCAAGTACTAATCGAAGCTACCTAACACGAGGACGATACCCATTCTCGAGCGTATCTCCTATTTGTGCTATTCAGGGTGCCTTACTGAGCTCAAGTGCTTCGTTTCCCAAACACCATGATACCTAGAGGTTCTTAACGGAGCCCCTTCCCTCGTGATAGTCTCTGTCAGTGTACATTGGTGTGGAAAGAAGTCTAACCATATGTCTTATTCTTGGGCGTCCCCATAGATGCATACTGGTGCTTAGCTGGCCAAGGGGAAACATGTACCTCGTGTACATTCTCTCTCTTTTTTGTTTTAGTTTCTCCTGGAAACTCACTTCATATATAAATCAAATACCTCTCATATCACTTGATTGCTTGTAGTGTCGGAACCTTTGTCCTCTTCATGGCTCTATATTTTCTTGCCATTGTCAATTCCTAATACCTGCAATTCTCCATAAATGATTAGTCATAATGTCATATGGTTATCATGTCAATGATAAGTCCATTTCACTAACAGCATTTTTATCAACTTCCACTCAATTATATATCATTAACTATGCTTTGGTATTAAATCATATCATCACTTGAATTTTGATTATGATACAAATCCTTTCTATGAACTAATATCCCTCAAATTTGTTTGGTGCATGCATATCATTTATATTCTTTTATCTTGCATACTTCTAACAAAACAGGTTTATAAAGCTATGGTAACTATCAATTAAACACTCCTACTAACCATTGCATGTGATAAGAAAAGGAAGGTGTTCCTCCTTAAAAAAAATATTTTAAAGAGGTACTACTGTCACCATAGAGCATTAAGGTTGCTTGGATTGTACCCACAATCCTACTTAGTAAATGTTTTAAAAATATCACTGTTTTAACTTAATCCTAATAATCTTTCCATGTATATATATGCATTATCATACAATTTGCATGTTTTTATGAGATCTGTCCCCTGAAAGGGTGCCTCTAGTTTTTTCGCTCAAATAACGCCACTCATTGGTTCAGGAACACAGAAGATAGGTCCTATAAAAGAAGAATCTTAGTCCAATAATTCATTTCAAACAATGTTTACATCTGTCGTATAATTCCAACATTAACTCAACTTTCCTAAGGTAATTGTTACTGATCCAATCCAATTAGCCATCGACCATCAAATGAGACAATCGGATCTTTGAACAATCACTTCTTGAGCTTAATGTACGCGTATTTGGAGTTAGAGCAGATGTATTTAAGTTTGGTGATCTATTGCAGAAAAATATTGAAGGTATGCTTTAACCAAATATAAAATGCTTAACCAATAGTTGGTGAATAAATTTGAAATGCATCATAGAAATTTTTGTAAGCGTATATCTCCATATTGATGTTTCTTTAGGACATTCATGATCGAGTTAAAATATATTCCCTTAATATTGTTGGAGAAAACTTGTTAAGGATTGATACAATAGGTGTAGTTGTTCCTGCAAATAACGACATGCTCATATCAAGTAATACCTTAATTTTTACTCTAACCCGCACTCCTGGCATTTTCATCACCTACAATTATCTATCTTGGTTAGTAATAAAGGTTAATAGAGGAATTCCTACATTTAGAGGATGGGAACCATTTTGCAATTTCCTTCATTCGACCAATATTTCAAAGAACTTAGTACATTGATTTGTCATAACACTCCTCATTAGCAACACATAGTCAATGTAAGCTTTATCCTTTCCTACCACTGGCAGGATTTATTGAATCAAAGAGATGTCATTATAAAATCAAGGCGAATGAGGAACATACCAGTGGTTGTGAGCCAAAAAGGCTTGAGTGCTACAACATTGGCACTCTGATACCATATGTAACTTACCTGTAACTCCTCAAAGTAAACTGTGAGAAATTGGGTGAATTTTTTTTTTTTTTAATGGGAAAAATGTGCATTTCAACTGCAATAATGTTGCCATTCAGCTCAATGATCCATGCAAAACAACCTACACTATTGAAAAATGAGTATAAACATTATGAGATTTCAACTTTAGTAAAAATTAAAATGGTTTCAATACAATGTCCTATCTTGAAGGCCAATCTAGAAATGCTTACGCTGCTTAGCCATTAGCTTGGTATAAAGTCAAATTTCAAATGATGTGGAAAGCCAAAATATAATATAGAGAGAAATCATTTGATGTTTTTATGTTTCAATTTCACTCAATAATTTTGCAGTTCAGATTTCCAAAAAAATACAAGAAAGGCTATGTCTACACCCATACATTTGTGTTCATTTTAAGAACACCTATTTTATGATTTTGATTTGGTGAAAGAAACATTTATTTCTAAAAGATATTATTCCTTTTAAATTTGTGTGTAAAAAGGGAAAGCAGGAACTTGAGAATGTACAGCTTTGCCACTAGCATACATTTTTTTTATTTTAGATCTATAGGGTGGAGCAAAGTAAAACTAAAAAAAACCAGCCATGCTCAGAGACTACTCTTGCACAAGGAAAAATTGCTCATGCCTTATCCTACTGCTCTCATTTATAACAAAATAAATTTGACAACAAAAAAACTAGTGCATGCACTTCTTTGATTGCTCTGATAACTATGACATGCCTGTCAATGTGCCTGGAATGTTTCAGAGATCTTTCTCAAACTCATTCTTACAGGGGTAACTATCTCAAGAGATACTCCCTAAATTTACATATTTATCTACAGGACATGAATTTTAGATAAGATGTAAAAGTTAATCTTGGATTAAAATGTAGGATTACAAAGCAATATAATAGTTTAAAGTTTGTTCTCCATAAAACATCAACTTATCATATGGCCCTTATGGCCCTTAAGCCCCTTAAGCATAAACAATAGCCTAAAAAACATACCAATGATTCATGACTAGTAAAGTAACCATTCAATGAGTATTTTACTCTAATATAGGCATACGAGAATACACTTGAAATTCTTTCATTACCATCTTGGAAGTAAACCCGTACTTTAAGTAAATGACAGTTGGTAAGGTTACACATACAATAAACCTTTATAACAAATAACATATAATAGAACCAAAAGGTATAAGACGCAAAATACACAAGAAAGACAACCATATACGTGGTTCACCCCATCCCAGGGCTATATCCACAAAACTTATTATTCTCTTTATTAATAAATCAAATGAAGAAAGAGTACATTTTTACAACACCTTTGCTGCAAGTTATTTTGCATTCTGTTAAGCCTCTTACAGAGAATAATTTCCAATGAAAATACACATCCTTATGACAAGGATGAGTCAGGGATTAACCCCAATCAAAGTACTCAAGGTAGAACCCCTAGATATTACTATACTTTAGTTAAATCAATTTTGACTCTTTCTATAAGGCAAAGTTTTCGAATCCTTAACACGCATAAGTTGGGGCTACCACCTTCTACATAAAATTATTCAACTATTATGTTATATATATATAATATACCAGGTTATCATTTCTCTTATTGCACCATACTCCATGTACACGGTTGATAGAAGATTTACCTACTTATAGCAAATGTACTCAGGAGGAATAAGAATGCAAGGTAAGATACACTAAGAATGCCTTCAAGGTGTTGACATGAGGATCAGATGTTTGTTAACTTACCCAAAAATTGGTTTCTAAAACAAAACCAACTTATCTTTTGACATCTAGAATTTCTAAAACAACGAACCTCCCTGAAGATAAAAGGCCCTTCTACCCACGTCTTACCACAAAAAAAACATTGGATGTATAAGCCAGGTCGAATCTATAAGAAGACTCTCTGCAATCCATGATATTGCACTATGAATAATAAAAACAATCTCTGTCGGAGAAAACTTATATCGCTCCGTACTCAACGAGAAAACGTATCGCTCAGCACTTATATCGCTCAACAGGAGAAATCTTATATTGCTCCGTACTCAACAAGAAAACGTATCACTCAGCACTTATATCGCTCAACAAGAGAAATCTTGTATCGCTCTGTACTCAACGAGAAAACGTATCGCTCAGTAGGAGAAATCTTATATCGCTCCGTACTCAATGAAAAAATGTATCGCTCAAAACTTATATCGCTCAGCAGGAGAAATCTTATATCGCTCTGTAGGAGAGACCGTATATCACTCAACACTCAATGATATTTCATTGAGAATAATAAACAAGCAATCTATACATGAGAAAATTCTAATCAGTTCTTAACAACAAGTTATCATGGCGAGATGGGCATGTAAGGCATTTAATCGTACCGTCAACTACTTGGTTTACAAAGGTTGACATTTAGCATTGGAAGAGGTAGCTGGCATTGGGGTCATTTCCCCAATGGAAGGCATAAGAAGAAAGCTTTAAACGAATTCACATTATGGCTGGGGATTCAGCTCTTGAAGAACGTGAACCTTCTTTCTTCTTTTTATGGTTAGCTCATATGTCCTCTTACAACATAGTTATTATTACTAACACTTGAAGAACCTTCAACATAACATTTTAATACATACCTGCCATATATAATGGGTCTTGACTAGATGGCATGTTCCTTATACTATTTATTTCATCCATACACCCCCCCATGACATGACATAATAAAGTGTAGGAAATCAAACAACATGCAAATGACCCAACATTCATCAAGGGTCTTTCCACAATTAACAATTTTAGATCACGAGCATGTGCAGGCGTTCAAAACTCTAGCAGCGATAACACTTCAGGTTGCAGACTTGCACAGGTATGCAAATCGTGGCATCATGAGCCAGATCATCATTTAAAAAAAAATCAAACACTGGAAAGGAACAACAGAACCAAATTCCTAGGAAATACAATCTATAGGAGTATAGATCTGTTTAACTTTCAAAAGTAGGCCAAAAGGGAATGGCTGAACCACACATTAAAGTAGACATAACCAAATACACTCCATACCCTGGAGTATAGATCTGTTTAACTTTCAAAAGTAGGCCGAAAGGGAATGGCTGAACCACACGTTAAAGCAGACATAACCAAATACACTCCATACCCTGGAGGTCAATCACAAAAACACAGTCATAAACCCCTTACTATGATGTAAATCGATCTTTGACATTCTTCTATTCAATCTTTTCATTTAAGAACCAGATACTACCTGCCGATATTAACCACCTTTCCGAACTGGTTACTCCAACTAGCTCTCTAGAAGACATCCAAATCGTAGATGATGGTGGGTTGATAGTCACCCAGCCCAAGGGGGGAGTTCTGCAATGGTTCTTCAACCCGCAGAAAAAATGTCAAGAAGGACATATGTCCTCTTTTCGCCTGGCCTTGGGTGCAGCATGGGATCGATTTCATCAAACGAAATCGACCAACCTTCCTCTATTCCAATAGGAGATAAAACCACACTAGCACAGGGTCAATCTCATCAAGTGAAATCACCCAGCCTTCCTCGACTTCAATCAGCAAAAGATGAAAATCACACAATTCAATAACTCGTATTTATGAAAGCCAACGTCGGTACAACATGACAGTCATGCATAAAAAAAAATGGCTCAATAAGCATTCAACGAAAATGTTTCTAAATACAAACATACAAACAAGCAGAAATCCTTCGGCTTCATGCCTCGCCTTTTTTCCCCTTTTACCTTCTTTCCTAGTCCTTTTATGCTATTTCTGTTTTCTTCCCTCTTTTCCCCAACGCATGTGGCATAAGAAAATAACATTTTTAACATTTTAATCTCTTTAGTACATATCAATATCGCGGGAGCCATCTATCCCCTTGTAAGAGATAAATGTCATAGAGATGCTACTATTTGCTCAAGTAAATGAGTAGCAGACTTACGTTAGTCATAAAACTCTAGATCATTAGTGATTTATAGATCTATCTTGTAAGATTAGTTAAAATACTTGGTGTAAGCAAAAGTAATTTTATTGAATCATTGTCCTGGGGGTTTCTGCTATCATAATTAGCAATTTCATTGACCTCCTTACACGGTTATTTAGCTCAGCCATGAAAATGTTCCTTTTACTGTTTATAATGCCTATTTGGCATTTTGCAAAAATAACCAAGGTATTATGATTTCGTCTTTTCATTAAACCCCATCATGATTCTCGGTTCTTTCTTTTGTTTCTTTTGTTTAAATGTACTCACGTCTCCCTTTAGATGTATGAGGAAATAAGGTTTCCTTTACCAAATCTTTCATATCTATACAGATATAAATATCTATATCATATATATATATATATATATAGGGATCTTCCTTTATCCTAATATCCTCTTTTTGCCATCGATCATGATTTATTCATTGTTAATGGCTTATAATGGAATATTATGGTTCTGAAAATGGTAGGTACCAATCATCATTTAAGCATGCCCAGAGTGGGCGAGCGTTTTCTATTACTATTAAGGACCCTAAGCCCCAGTGGGGATCTTTTAACTTGCTCCCCTTTTATAAGTTTTCAAACCCCATTTTGACAACGATCATCACTACTAGATTCCCTAAGGCTTCACTCATCCTTTACCTTTCCCCTAAGGGTTTCACTTGTCCTCATTAGGTTTCGTCAATGTCTTAGGTCTCCTAATTCTACCACTTAGGAAGTTAACTCATATAATATTCAAAGGTTATTCTGGTGGGGCCTTGGCCTTGAGCTCCTCACCGGAATACATACATTATACCTTCATAATTAATACAATATTTAGGGGTGTACAAGAGGGATATTACACTCATGATGTCCTTATTTCACATGCATTCATATAGATGATTTTCCCTAAGGCAATTGACTTTACAAACAAAGACTTTAAACGCCTAACTAGAGGTGACTTTTAGTGGGCATATACTTATTGGAATCATGTGGGGCGATACTAAAAGCTTTTGAGTTTACTCCACTACATATATATATATATATATATGTATGTATGTATGTATGTATGTATGTATGTATGTATGTATTAAAACATTTATATTGTTATGTGAAAAAATCAATATCATGTTTTGGAATACCATTGAAATCCAATGAGTTCTCATAGCTAAGTTGTTTCTAGAGGAGGAGATCGATTAAGGAGAGGTTTGGAACTAGAATTTGATATGACTTCTTGTAGGAAATTGGATGATTTGAAACTAGGAAATGAAATATTTGGAGCCCGAAGCGTACTTATTGAATTCGATATACTGTTTATTCGACATGCTTTTTGTGAATTTAATGAGGGGAAAACCCTTCAACATATTTACAAGTGTGTCGATGCCCTTAAGTGCATCAAATGGTGAGATCTTCCGAAAGGACATTGATTGCAAATCGATTGTGTGTTTAAAGCATTTGTTAAGGTTCCATGGTGGATTAATAAAATATTTATTTTATACATAGTTAAGTAATTATTTTTATAAACTCTCATTTGTGGTAGAATCAAAATCATTTACCTCTTGGATAAGAGTTAACTTGCAACCAAGTTTTTGTATCATGGATTTATATATGGTGTTAATTCAATGAAGAAAGATCACTCTAGCTTTAAATGTATTCCTACTAGTTAATATATCCACTAAACTAAATTAGTCCATGGTGGCTTGGTGAGGTTCTCAACATTGAATTTTGCATCCATGGTTATTCATTTTACAATATAACATAAAACATAAGCATGGCATACATACAACTCTAGACTAGAGGAAACTTAGTGTAAAGTCCAAACGTTAATTTTCAAGAACAAAAAACATTGATAGCAAACAAGGAAAAAAATCAATGCATACTTTTAAGGATGTCATTAATGAAGATCCTTTTGACAAGTGAGAAAGCGTTATAGATTTTCATGCTAAAAAAGAAGAGACGAGAAAAATTGGTAGTAAACAAGGAACAAATTGCCACATCAAAGAAAATGCAAGAAAAGGTGGTGTCAATATTATCATCCAACCACCCACAATTTGAGATTATATTATATACTAGATAGAAAATCTCATTTTTATTAATAAAAAATATACTATATCAAGATTATATAAACTAAAAGTCATGGAATCTTGCATCATATGGTTATGCAATGAGAAGTGCATTTGGTTATGGAATTGGATTTGAAACCATCATTTCTTGTTTTTTTTACAATCAAATTCATAAAGGGTTTAGATTTTGAAAATAGTCTTTCATCAAAGGGGTACTAATGTCACCCAAATTTGTTTCCTACAGCTATTGACAAACATCCACAATGCTACACCAATTTTGGAACACTGGAGCCTCCTCTTATTTAGGAATAATATATTATTTTCAATAGAAGAGCATTTGAGATTTGACACATCAATCCATCTCTTTGCAACAAACAATCTTGCAAACAATCCTAACAAATACATGTTCCAAGCATTAACTATTCCTATTGCATGATTTGTCACAGATTTCAACAATGGTTAAGATGTAAATCAAGATGATGCTCATCAACTAGAAAAACAAACATTGTTATGTGTAGGGAAGCGAGTAATGCTATCCTGCAATTTATCGGTCCAATCATGATTACTAAATGTTTCACTCAGAGTGGTCATGCAAATTGTATAAAAACTCGGATCTAGCCCTCCTAAGTTACCATCCTATGTTGTCATGGCATTTGTTAATTACATTGGGCCTCCATGGGACCAATCTCAACCAAATCACATACCAATTCCACCCATAAATTGAAGTAACAAGAAACAAATCCCCCTCAATATGGCTTGGGCATTGACTATCCATAAATCCCAAGGACTAACATTAACAAGGCCAACCATTGACATTGGAAACAATGAACGTCAAGTCTTCACCTTCTACAACGTTAAAAGGAATGTGAAGTGCACCATAGTTCTCCTTCAAACACTATGCAAAGATGAAAGACACTTCATATGTCTCACTTTGAAAGAAGGAAGAGGCATGCTTCCATTCCTTGTCCATTTCACACTTAAAATTGCAACCCTCAATCATTGCACCCCCCCTCCATCAAATGAAAATACCAATGTTGATTGCAAATATAATTAGAGTCAAACTTCATCACTAACTAGCCCTTTATTGTTTTACTCACATATATATACTTTCTTGTGTGAAAAAATAAAGTATATTTTATTTTACTTGCCATAGATTACATGGGTTTCTATTTATAGCTTATTAGTATTGCAAGAGAGTTTATTTTATTAACTACAATGCCTACCATAGATTTGTAAGACTTACTTTCAACGCATAAAATTTATTATTTACATCTAAACAACTTTCTTTCATTTTGCAACATATTAAATTTATCTTAGGTGTATCATTTCGCCACTTCGGAGGTATGCTAGTATATACATATTTTTTGTTTTGCATGAAAACCAACAACTAACATATAACCCTACTCTTACCAAACCTTCAACAATGACGTGGCACATACCAAGCTACTGGAAAGGGAAAAAATCCAATGGCAACATATGTCGACATGGTAGGGGAATCTATTCCAAAAATAAATTCTACGTTGCGCCGACTCACATGTTGGGTGACAAAATGAAGTCATTATGTGCTCATTTCTTTTATTTGGTGACTGCGAGCGAACAAGTTATTTAGCCCATTTGCCCGCTTCCATTTCTCCTTCTCATTTTTTTTCTATGGAGTGGTTGAAAGATGCCCTCAGGCGCTCTCTGCGGCTCTCCTCCGCTCTTCTCTTCAGCAAACCGCTCTCCAGATTCGACGACCTTCTCTTTTTGGCTGGAAGGATTATCTACATAGTCCAATCTGCGCTGCATATGTCTACTGTTATTTCACTTATTTTTGCTGCCAGGCGCCGTTCCGATCCAACAGCGAGCATATCGACTATCATAGTTCGGAGATAAAAGGAATGAAGGAAGGAGCTTGGAGTTGGCGGTATTCTTCTTCTTCTCCTCTGCTTTAAACTTTTAAAGTCTCTTTTTCTGTCCATTTTTTTTGGTTATACTTCAGCAAATAGGTTGAAGAATTGTATGAAGGGATGACAGATTTCTTATTGCCATTCTTGGTTCTTGCACCCTTAATATGTTCCGGCAGAGTTTAAGCTGCCATTGGTAGCTTATTTCTCTGTTGTAACAAACATCATATTTGAAAAAAAATGATGTATTGCCAACTGTGTATTGGTTTGTATCATTTTTCTTAATAAAAAATGAAGTTTATTCATATCTGAAGTGCTTTGGTCAAGAGTACCCATTACAGATCACGTTTATATTATAAAAGCAGAACTTTCATGGAGTTACGGTCTACATTTAGAAGCCATACATCCATATCATTATCAAATAAAGATGTGAAGATTATCATCCATTTCATTATCAAATCAATCTTTATATAAAAATATCATTCAAAAATTTCAATGGAGAATTTCGATGCATAGTCTAAAAATTTGACATTTTGGATTGCAATAGGTAGATTTTAATTTGACAATTTGAATCGGTATAGATAGTTTTTTCGATATTGGAATTTTTCAAAATCCAGGTTAAGGTCACAGGACAGCAGAAATCTGAAATCTGCTGTCCTTCACCAGAAGAATGAATTCAGCAAACACCAAGAAGACCTATTACAAAGAGGTATGAGAACATCTCTTTCTTGGCAATTGTTTTTATTGCCACAATTTTGAAATCTGCTGTTCTTCACCAGAAGAATGAATTCAGCAAACACCAAGAAGACCTATTACAAAGAGGTATGAGAACATCTCTTTCTTGGCAATTGTTTTTATTGCCACAATTTTGGGTACAAGGGTATAGATTGAAAAACTTATGGAATTTTGGATTTTTTCAAAATCCAGTTTACAGTCACTAGTTCAAATCCAGTTTACAGTTACTTGTTCTGAAATTTTGGATGCATCACTAGTTTCTGGAAATCATTAGTTCCTGGAAATGCTGAGTTCATTTTAGTTTTTATCATCAAAATCTAGATTAAAACACAAT
This sequence comes from Pseudotsuga menziesii, assembly GCA_001517045.1. Lineage (NCBI taxonomy): Eukaryota > Viridiplantae > Streptophyta > Pinopsida > Pinales > Pinaceae > Pseudotsuga > Pseudotsuga menziesii. The sequence continues at coordinate 26,908 of LPNX010757299.1, read as the reverse complement.
TAAATTCTAATTTACAAAATAAAAAACACTTATTAAAAAAAATCAAATAGCTTCACCACTCAAAACTAATCCCTGTCATGGTTCCACCAATCAAACTTAATACATCTCTGATAAAGATCAAAGAATAAATGGTTGCACCACTCAAAAAAGTTAATCCATCTCATAGTTCCACCATTCAAAGTTAATACATCTCCGAAGCGAAGCTTAATACTTAAACAATTTCAGATAATCCCTGTCATGGTTCCACCAATCAAACTTAATACATCTCTGATAAAGATCAAAGAACAAATGGTTCCACCACTCAAAAAAGTTAATCCATCTCATAGTTCCACTATTCAAAGTTAAAACATCTCCGAAGCGAAGCGTAATACTTAAATAATTTCATATCTGATAGATCAAAGATCAAATGGTTCCACCACTCAAAGTTAATCCATCTCATGGTTCCACGTGTCAAAGTTAATACATCTATGAAGCGAAGCGTAATACTTAAATAATTACATGGACAGTTCTCTCCACTTTTGTTCTGGGACGGGGGTCGATCTTTACCATTCCGATATACACAAAGATTTTTCATAGCAATTCAATGATACTCATGTATGTAAACATGGTTAAATTCATCCTTGTAATGGTAACACTTTTAAAAATAATCCTTATAACACTTTTAATTATAACAATTAAAAAAACTTTGAAAATATAAAAATATAGTTTTATTTATTTAAAATAATGATTTTTAATTATATTATTATTATTTTAAAAAATTTTAATAGATTATTTTTAAAAAGTATGAAAAAATTTATTTATTTAAAAACAAAAGGTATTCTTTATATTATGAAATATTTTTTTATGGTTAGAATTGAATTGAATTCGGCTTTTGTGTTTCTTTAAAGGGAGGGTTGCTTGAGTTGCCTTGATGACAAAAACTACACCTTAACCATGAGTTAGTTAAAAAAAACTATTTAAAAACAAAAGATATTTTATATAACTATGAAATACATTTAAATCTTTTTTGTTGTTTGTTGGATTGGATTGAACCTGGTTTTGGTGTCTCTTCCCAACTATTTCATTTCTAAAGAGAATTGAATTTAGCTACTTCAATTGTCTTGTTGACAAAACTCAGGCCTTAACCAAATGAACTAACCAAAATTACCAAACAATTTTAAATCTTACTTTAAATCAATACAAAATTTAGTTTCTATATTTTTATTAACTTTGATTATAAATATACATAATTTAGTTTCTAGTTTCATTATAAAAATTTTAAAATATAATTTTTATTTTTATTTTCCATTCAATGATCAACAACCGACAACTAACATGACCCCACTTTTACCACACACTGAAACATGACGTGGCACTTACCAGGCTTACTATAAAAGTCAAAAAAGGAAATGGCAAAATATGTCGACATGCTAGGGAATCTATCCCTAAATAAAATCTATCACGTAGCACTTACCCACACGTTGCGTGACAGAATGAAGTCATTATGTGCTCATTTCTTTTCTTTGAAGTCTGCGCACAGCTAATTTAGCCCATTTGCCCAACTACTATCCAACTTCAATCTTTCCATGGAGTGGTTGAAGGATGCCCTCGAGCGCTCTCTTTGGCTCTCCTCAGCGCTGCTTTTCAGCAAACCGCTCTCCAGAATTGACGACCTCATCTTTATGGCTGGATCTTCATCTTTCCATGGAGTGGTTGAAGGATGCCCTCGGGCGCTCTCTTCAGCTCTCCTCCGCGCTGCTTTTCAGCAAACCGCTCTCCAGATTTGACGACCTCATCTTTATGGCTGGAAGGATTGTCTGCATACTCCAATCTGCACTGCAATTGGCTACTCTTTTTAGCGCGAGGCGCCGATCCGGTCCAACAGCAAGGATATCGAGTATCATAGTTCGGAGATAACAGTAATGGAGGAAGCTGGAAGTTTGAGTTGGCGGTATTCTTCTTCTTCTCATCTGCTTTAAACTTTGAATTTGAAAGTATTATTCTCTGTCAATATATTTATCATTATTCGAAATATTTTGAAGAATATGATGGAGGGATTACAGATTTCTTATTTGTAGCATGCCATTCTTGGTTATTGCACTCCTGAATATGTTCTGGTGAGTTTAAGCTGTCATGAGTAGCTTATTTCGGTTGTAACTAACATCATGCTCTGTAAGATTTGAAAGAAATGATGTATAGTAAACTGGGTATTGGTTTGTATAATTTTTCTTAACTAAAAATGAAAGCTTATTTTTATATATAAAGCTGTTTGGTCAAGAGCACCCACCGATTACAGATCCAGTTTATATTACGAAGGCAGAACTTTCGAGGGAGTTCCGGTCCACATTTAGAAGCCTTACATCCATTTCAATATCAAATCAAGATCTGAAGATTATCATCTTTATATAGAAATATCTATTTTTTTCAATGGAGAATTTCATTTGATTTGGTAGGTATAGGCAGCTGGGATTGACAGACATTCATATCAGGACCATTCCTGTAAGATCAAATCATTCCACCACTCAAAGTTAATCCATCTAGCTTTGTAAAGCCTAATAATCCTATTAACCATTAACATAACAGAGAAGTAGTATATGTGATACTTCAAAAACACCTCTTCTTGACTGAGGTAAACACCTATAATTAGTTAATCCATCTAGCTTTGTAAAGCCTAATAATCCTATTAACCATTAACATAACAGAGAAGTAGTATATGTTATACTTCAAAAACACCTCTTCTTGACTGAGGTAAACACCTATAATTTATCAGGCAAACAAAAATATAAAAATACATACCTAACTTGAAAACCCAATTAACCTATACCTATAAATTTTATACACCTTGAAAATCACCATTATGATCTATCCATTTTTTTGGGGGGTTTAGACGAGCTTGTTTGTGAGATTATGCGGTTGTAGCGACAAACTTGCATGTGAGATTGCATAGGACTAGAGCCTTGGCTTCTTAACATGTGAGATAGGACTAGAGCTTTGGGTATTTCTCATGACAACCTACATGAGGAATTTGGGTAATGTGGCTTCTTAGCATGTAAGATTGCATAGGACTCTAGAGCCTTGGCTACTTCTCATGAATACCTGTATGTGGAATTTGGGTAATATGAGATTGTTAGTTAGTATGTGAGATTGCATAGGCTATTTCTCATGACAACCTGCATGTGGAATTTGGGTAATGTGGCTTCTTAGCATGTAAGATTGCATAGGACTCTAGAGCCTTGGTTACTTCTCATGAATACCTGTATGTGGAATTTGGGTAATATGGTTGTTAGTGCTTAGTTTTCACATGATTTTAATAAAGTTTTCGCCAGTTCTAATAATAACTTTACTTGTGAAATTGTAGAAAGTTGCTTTCTTTGTTACTATTCTAATGGAAATATTTTACATGTGAGACTGTAGAAAGTTGTTTTCTTTGTTATGATTCTTATGGAAACATTGAAATAATTTAATTATAATTATGTATATTACTAAATATTTTTAAACTCATTAGGAAAGAAACAAATATATTTACATAAAATATATAATATCTCTTGGAAGATACATTATGATTTCATCAATTAAAGTATTGAGGAAGAAACAAATATATTTACATTAAATATTTAATATCTTTTGTAGTATACATGTACATCATGGTTTATAGTGTAAATGATGGTTCCTCATATACATTGCATTTAAGATTCATCTCTCTACATTTTATATATAAATTCTTTTGGATCATCAATCAGAATTTCACATTTTCTAATGCTTTGGGCATGCCATTGAGAAACAATTTTTGTTCTAAGAAATGTGAGCGATAGAAAATGGTGTTTTCTTAGTTGTTCCCATTTTTAGATCATGTTGGCATAAGAATGGGATTTTTGTTTTGTTTTTGGTAACACAACATATTAGTGATTATGTTGCTAGTTTACCTTCCTTAGATTAAATAAACTAGCTACCTAGGATACTTGTACTTTCTTCCCTCCACTTCCTTGGATTAGCTAAGTTAGCTACCTTAGCTTCTTTGAATGGGAACATAAACCCTTGTTGGTCCATAAAATTCATAGAAGAGTAAAAAATGGGAAGGGAAAGACAACTCAACTTAACCTCTTTCTTTTATTCACTATGCCAAAAACTTCACTAATACTTAATATCAAAGTCTACAACTTAAATAGATTGTACCCGATGCTTTACATCATGGAAATGGATGGAATCTATAGTATGCTATTGCATTAATTTTCTAGATACCTACTCATGCATAATGGAAAAAAAATAGTTACCTACTTAATTATGATGTCTTTTGGAATTGGATGGAAGGAAGAAAGTGGGATAATGTAGTATGATTTATATGATGTTATTGATGATGTTGCACTGAATGCCTATATGATGCATTACATTGTAGTTCCATATATATGATGCTAGTTTCCACACTATGGAAACTAAGGTCTAGGTGGAGCAAAAGCACCACGGAAAGGGCCATGTGGAGCAAAGCACAATACAAGCCAACCTCCACTTAGAAGAAAGGAAGACCAAGATCCATAGAAGGTTGATGCTTAGCAAGCATGCAACATGGCCATGCTAGGCGGTGCCACATGTACAAGGTGACCAATAGGACGTTGTCACGTGAAAAAAATGAAAAGGTCCAAAAGTTATTTTCCTACACAATTGGAGCTTCCCAATAGAGGTGGAGTAATGGTTCTTTAGGTTGTTTTTCCTTAGGAGAACAACAAGATAGGTTTTTTAAGCATATAGATAGGTTCCTATAACTAATTCTTGAGTACTTTGGCCTTAGGATTGGCAAGGAGGAGATGAAAAAAGGGGCAATAAACAAATAAAGGGTTCTACTTGGAGAGTAAGTTGGCTCATGCAACTTTAGGAAAAGAAAACTATGAGGGAAACCATGTAGTAAGAGGAAGAGGAGAGAAATAGATGTGCCTTTTGTGCAATGTCATTATTCCTAATTATCTCAACGAGCTTCCATTAGCATAGAGCTACTTCTAGCTATCACAAAGCTTGAATCTTGGAATTGCATATGGTTGACTTATTTTGGGAAGTTCCCATGTTGCAACAGGGAAGGAGACAACCTTTTGATTGGCAATGAAGGAGATCCAATATTTGTGAAAATAGGGAGAATTTATCCCATCCTTTGATGATTGCCAAAGCCAAGATTCTAGAGCCGAAGGACAAATTTGTTATGTCTATAAAAAGATATCACCTACACTTTGGATGGTGAGTTTGTCTTCCAAATAAGAGGTCATTATTGTTTTTTTGATCACAATCCATGTGATAAAAATAATCTACGTTGTACACCAACATTTTCTTGGTTGAGTGTATAAGAGTAGATTAAGGGCCATTTCCCTTTCTTGTAGCCTTGAGTCATTTGTGTAGGAATAGTGGAGTTCTAGATGAACTTGATTTGTAATTCACCACTCCATGAGATTATTTGGAGCCAAGCAAACTTCCTCTTTGATGTTGGTTTTCCCATTTGGGTTATATGTTACATGGGTTTACAATTGAATTATTTACTTAAATACATAATTGAATTCTTTACTTAATTACATAACAAAATTTGAAGGCAGTGATTGCATAAGATTACGGCTATTACAATTATAATTATCTCTCCTAAATAGAGTATAGAAAAATTAAATAAACCAACTTTGTAAAATAAAATAATTTTTCACATGTAAACATTAATAGTATTAGTGTTAGTGAGTCGACTTAGCCATGGGTTGAGCAGTCATTATCAATTGTGGACCTTTCTGTTCAAAGTGGTTGCTTATGAATTTTGAGTCCCTTTCAAAAATGAATGTTTTAAAGCCATGTTTAAGGGCTCTTATCACTTCCATCACCAACTTTCAAATTTAGATTGTTGATTTGTTTTTTTAGCCAATAAGCTTAATGTCACAACCAATATGTAATCATTCCACATTTTAAAAAGGCATTGTTTGTTTCCAAGTTGATTTTTCCTTTAAATGCTTTGTTGATATTAAACTTAACCCATCTATTATGTAGTTTAAACTATACCAAAATGAGTTTGCCTTTAAATGTTTTGTCAAAATTAAACTTGATCCATCCATGACAAGTTGCACCATACATGTTTGCAAGTATTCTTTTATTTTAACGTTTGTCCATTAATGAGGCTTATGTACTCAAAATTAAACTTGATCCATCTATCGGCAAGTTGCAACATACATGTTGGTAAGTATTCTTTTACTTTAACCTTTGTCCATTAATGAGGCTTATATACTCTTGTGTCTATGTACAAGTAGAACTAGTCACTTGAATAAGAAGATGAAATCGTAATGCTCATGTTAAAAACTTAAAATTCAAATAAATTGCAGCTAGATATAACTGGCATAATGATCCCATAGGGAAATCCAATTATATGGTGTATGGTGACAATACAAGGCTATGAAATTAAGTGGCAATGCCAAAAAACTGTTGCAAGGCTTACTTAAAACTCCTTTGAATAATATACTAGGGGAGAACAACCAATAGTGGGGAAAGGACCAAATGTGGTCATACTTGTGGTCACAATACCACTTCATTAACAGAAATAAATATGTCCATTTAAATATCATAAATAAGCTAGTTAAATATAAACTTAAATCTAAAAAGATTACAAAACTTGCCCATAAATTGACTAGGCCCACTTTTGACCAATATCCAACTATTTATGACAAACTCTGCATGTCTAGCGGATCAATTTACAAGACACCATGTACTAATCCCATCCTAGACTGAACTACATTACAAAACCTCTATCACTGCTAGGTCTTGTAGTGTTTTGACATACAATCACCATCAAACCTTCAAAGAGTACAACAACACCATCCCATCAAATCCACCGAATTACATTTGGAGACAGATGTTCCAGGAACAGATTATCAATTGCACAAGAAGGGGAAATGAGTTGTTCAACTACACCTACTGCATTTGTCTTTTTCCCATCCCTGAGTAGGAAACAATTGAATGCATTAACTATCTACCAACCCAATCAAATCCATGAATATGCAAATCAACCATTCAATCACAAAGATACGTAAAACACCACAAAGATCAATCCATAACTATCTAACAACCCAATCAAATCCACCACGAATATGCAAATCAACCATTCAAGCACAAAGATTACACAGAGCAACTTAAGGATCAATCCATAGCCATTGGATGGAACTCCAATTGATCTTAACCACATAATTAGAAACACAAGACCTCAACCCATGCCAACTCCAAGAGCCAATAAAAAATAATTGTAAATTCCATAAATAAACCATCCAAGCACAAAGATCCACCATTTTTTCACTTTAGAAATTGAATTGCTACTTGAAGGGAATGTTGATAACATGTCTTACCCGACAACCATAATCTAGTGGAACATAAAAAACATCACTAACTACAACATGCATCACCAGTAACATCACACATTATCAGTCACTCAACAAACAACACACACCAACAACCACAAAACACATTACCAGTCACACTACAAACAACACACATCAACAATCACACAACACACAACATGCATCAACATCATCAAACAGGCATGCAATGCATATTTTACCACAAACATCAAGAAAACAAGATACAATTATATTTCTAGTATGTTTCCCATTTATTTTCCACATTGATTTGTTCAGGCTATTGCAACAACATCTATACGTTGTATTTGTACTTGATCTAAAATGATCTATGCAACTTGCATCAACTGGTGTTGTATGGAAAGTTTAATGCATTTTTATTTGTTTTCTATCTTTTAGATGTTCCAATATCATATATCAAAATCAATTAGACCTAGGTCTCATTGCTCAAGCCAAATCAACATATACAACCATTGCTAATGATTTGTATGTAGTAAGAAACAAACAATTATTTTCTCTTCACAATATCCACTTGAAAGACTCATTGACACCTCTTGACAAAGAAGCAATTGGTCTTTCTTTGCTTCTATCTGAAATTGGTATCAACATTGCATGTTGCTTATAGTTACACATAACTAAAGAAGCTACTGAAGTGTCCAAAACTTACAAAATCAGTAAAAACTAGACAAACATTTGACCTCATTAAGGTCCATATTAGACAAACATGCCATGGAAACTTGGTGTAAATAAGTGCTACATTTTCCCATAATGGAATAAATCTACCCTAGATTTATACTACTGCATGCACAAACAAGAAAGGTTGGAATTTGGGTTCATGTTGCTATATGCTCAGAAATTTAATTTTAGGGTTTCCCAACTTGTAGATCTTCCAAAACTTTAAATGGGATGGATTTATGTGCCTGTTTAGGGAACTTGAAATCACGGTTTTTTTACCTAGGTCATAACATATGCAGACCTAACATTAATTTACCTGAAATCGTGGTTTCTTTTACTTAGGTCATAACATTGTAACATAAATTCCTAACATAACTTCGAAAGTTGACACAAATAATGATGAGGGCATTCATGCTATATCTGGAAAGGCCTCACCTTGGTTCTATTAAGGATATCAAGCCTAGGTTTCCACTTCCCCATGATGAAAGTGAAATTGTGTTGTGTTTGATGGGTATATGCATGCAATAGATAAATTGTACATTCAAGCAATTGATAAACAATAATAGTTGTCAATGTGATACAAGTTTATACAGTCATGGTAAGAGGGAAACATGCTAATCATCCAAGGAGGTCAATAAGGCGAGTGACTTGGTGTGCCCATCTACGATCAACTTCATCATATGAGGGAATATTCTGCAATGCCAACACAAATGTTGAAAAACATGGGGTTGTAGTTGTTACCGAGTCAAGCAGCAGATAAAATTCAAGAAAATGCCAATACAAATGATGCCACAATGGGGCAGAGGAAGTTGACGTTGTTCCACCATCTACCACAATGCAGGGAGTTGGTTCAAGCAAGAAGATCAATGCTATCAGGTGTTGGAAAAAATAGGACATGCTATTCATGTGGAGTTCTATGGATATTTGGTGAGAGTTGTTGCAAGGAAGTATGGGATTGCAACTACATCCTTGCATTATTGACTAAATGGTGTAATTCATACAAAGAGGAGAGGGCCTCTCACAACGTTGACTGGACAATAGGAAGAGGAAGTGGTGCTTTGGTGTAAGGAGATGGTTGATATGGGCCATGGGATGGAGTTGATACAACTGAAATCAAATGTGGCACAAATATACCATTCAAGGATAAATCCATTCAAAGATGGATTTCCTGGGAAATCATGGTGGGATTTTCACCTCCTTAATGGCCACTCTATCCCTGTAAAGTTTAAACTAAATTGTTTGGGATTTTCATCTCCTCCGAATGATTTTCCTGAATACAAATAGAGTGATGAAATAATTCTACAATTTCTGGTTAAGAAGATCCATGATGCTATCAAGGTGGTTCATGAGGGTTCACATTCAATAAAAATAATTCTTTAAATGGTATTATAATGCCAGGATTTTACTCTTAACAAGAAATTAGCAGAACGTTTCTCGTATAGTTTAGTTTGCCTAAACCGATTTTCATACAGATAGGTTGCATGGTATTGTCATAGAGCAACAAGATAGCGATGGAGGAAGTGTTGTATGGGGTATTTTAAGTGAATTTAGTGATGCTAAAATCAGTGACATCCATAGGGTACAACTGTGGAGTGTTTATTTGAGGCTCGGTCTAGTGTTTTAGGGGTTCATAATTAACACTAGCAACATAACTTTTAGGGGAAGCACAAAGATTGAGCTCACTAAGGTTGTTTTTTTATCTAACCATAAATTGGCAAAACATTTCTCGTTTAAGAGTTTTTCCAGACCAATTTTCATACAAATAGGTTGCATGGTATTGTCATAGAGCAGAAAGATAGTGATGGAGGAAGTGTTTTATGGGGTGTTTTCAGTGAATTTAGTGATGATAAAATCAGTGACATCCATAGGGTACAACAGTGGAGTGTTTATTTGAGGCTGGGCCAGTGTTTCAGGCGTTCATAATTAACACCAACAACATAACTTTTAGGGGAAACACATAGATTTAGCTCAAAGAGGTTTTTTAACCATGTTTAGTATCCAGATATTTTGAAGAGAAATCATTGAGCAAGATATTGATTATTGCAGAGTTTCCCATGAAAATTAGCATCAGTAAAAGGAGTTTCTAATATTGAGGTATATTCAAATCAACACAGATTGCCCCTACCTCCCACATGTGCATTCTATAGGAAATTCTGAGCGATAATGTGAAATAGAGGACAGTTCCCTAAATCAGTGCCCCAAGCATTGATGATCTCAAAACAAACTCTGTAGGATCCTTAGGTAGATCAAATACAGTGGATGTTGCATCTTCCATGCATCTTGTTTATGATAAGCATTATGATCTTCTAGGTTCAGAACATGCAAGTGAGGAAAAATTGCATTGCGAAGTTGGGATTCCTGTAGAAGTATTAGAAGATTTTTCAACAAAAATGTTTTAATTATGCTAACTTACAGAACAATAGGTCAAATGAGGTAGGGTGTTCCTTATTAAGCATCACTTTTACTATCTTTAACACACCTTATCTTATTCTATTTTTTTCTTTAACCTTTCCCATGCATCTCATAACTTTGGAGGTTTCTCTTATTAAGAACTTCACCGTTTTGTCTAGCATTAATTGCATGTGAGTGGCCATTAAGGAGAGTAAGGTTGGCAATTACACTTTGCTCTTAATTTCCTTTTTAATAAGCTTTCATGTGGCGTGCCTTCACTGTTAGATCATATGCATGCAGGATGATAAATTCTTGGTGAAATTGATTTGGTTAATCAGTAGTTCGCGTGATAACAATGAGTAAAACAACAGATAAGGGATAAATACAGTAATGTCAACACCGAGGCTAGTTATCTATGATGGGTCATTAGA
>LPNX010757299.1:0-15881 GCA_001517045.1 Pseudotsuga menziesii | reverse complement strand
ATATATATATATATATATATATATATTCCAAGGAAAAAAAGCGTAATTTCATTCATCTTTCGAGATCAAAATTACATTCTGAATGTTCACAAAAAAGTGCCTTCTGGTCGACCAAAAACTGGTTCCAAAGGAGAGACTGAAAAGTCTCTTGTTAGAGGATTTGTATAAGAGCATACGTAGATGCGTTTTCATGAGAATATGATCAATATCATAGATCTGTTCATATATCATCAAAAATAAAATCATAAAATAAAGAGGAAATATGTTTTACATAAACTGATTCCACATGCTACAGCCGAGCCATATGAGTTATAAGACAGTAACAAAGCATACGATGATGCAATTCAAAACAGATATGATCGTATCCATAGTTCCTTACCATTTACAAAGTATAGTAAATAACAAGTTTTAAAATTCTGAGTATATAACAGCAGCCGCAATTCATACCAAAAACCTGTCACCTGTCAAAATTAAGGAAGTTCTATGAACGGCCTGTGATAAAAGGCCTGCATTCTGCCATTCACGGTTTCTTTCACCATCCAAATACCTTCTGCCAGCCGGAGCCCTTCTTTGGAAGCTTTGTCCGCTTCCTTGTTGTTTTCCCTGTATACATGCCTGCAAGTGAAAGAAACAAGGCGTTGTAGAAGCTGTCGAATAGCATAAATAACATGTGATAATCTCAAGTGCCTGCACTCTTGGGTTTGGTTGATCCAGTTTATTACATTCATTGAGTCTCCCAGGAAATTTAGTTCAGTACACCCTTTTTCTAAGGCAAACATCAGAAGAAGTTTGAGGCTCATTAACTCAACAAAATTATTGGTGCCTCCTCCAAGTCCCATAGACATAACGAAAAAATGGTTCTCAGATAAGTAAAGAACATCTCCTCCTCCGCATAAATTGTTCTGTGTTGCCCCATCAAAGAAAGCCCACGGAGTGTCTATCGAGATCCACAGCTAAAAGCCTACGTTCTCTTGCAGCCCTTATGTGGACAGGAAAGGAAATGTAGAACCCCACAGCCAGAGCCCCTGTAATAGCCGACGTACTTGGTAAATCCTTAAAGATTGCCTTGTTACGTGCAAGCCATATTCCCCAGATGACCAACAGAGGTAACATTTTAAGTTGTTTCTGTGGTGTCCTCCTCCACCAGGAGTCCCAAGCATTCCCAATTGTATCCCCTTCCCACTGGCAATTGGAACCAACCAGCGTAGAGACTTCCTTCCAGACTTCAATAGAGAAGCAACAAGATAAGAACAGGTGATAGGTGGTTTCCAGCTCCCTTTTACACAAGACACACCAACCCGGCCCTTGAAAGGTTCGCTTTTGTAGCACGTCCCAAGATGGTACTTTGTTATTTAGCACACACCACATAAACAGTTTGGTTTTTGCTGGACACTTAAGCCTCCACAAAGGCTTCCACCACCAGGCTTCTTCCCTTTGTTCCACCCCTGCACTTAAAAATAAATACTCTGCCTTTGGAGAATATGCACCCCCCGGATCTGCATCCCATACCAAAGAATCTTTTTGCTCTGAAAGTACAATATGTGCCCGATCCAGCTCCCTAATGTAAGTCTCCACAAATCTAGTTCCCCTTTCTCCCAACCCTAAAGAATTTTCCCTTCTCCAGAGTTGAGTCCATGGTTCATCTGACCTTGGAATAGCTAGCTGATTAAGAGTAGTAATCCCAAATTGGCCAAGTTCCTCAATAACATTAGGTGGAAGTAGGTGCTGATGTGTGCTGCCCAGCCATGGATCCCTACCAATCAGAACACTTTCCCCATTCCCAACATCCCAAGCTAAATTGTTTTCAATCAAAGAAAAAGAATTGACAATCGCTTTCCAGATCACCGAACCACCAGAATGTGATTTCCTAGGTTTTCTGATCCAGTCTAAGAGACTCTCACTTGGGATATATTTTTGCTTTATCACCCGAGTCCACAAACTGCAAGTCTTCACCAGCCTCCAACCTCCCTTAGCAGCCAAAGCTTTTGAGAATAAAAAGATATCCTTTAGACCCCAACCTCCGAGACCTTTTGGGGTTGCAATCCTTTTCCAATTAACCCAGGGTGTAGTCTGATCATCCTTTTTTCCACTCCATAAAAATCTGAAGCAAATCCTCCTTATTCTTTCAAGAATCCCTTTCGGGATCCATGAAAGGGACATCCAGTACACCAGAATAGCCTCCAAAATAGCTTTAACTAGGACTAATCTTCCTGCTCGATAAAGCCACTTGTGGCTCCAAACCATTAAGCGTTTTTCAACCTTTCTAACCAGCCAAAACCAATCCTGTTTCCGGTATAAATTTGCTTTCAGAGAGAAACCAAGGTATTTGAGACCTTCATCCAGTCCAGCTGTGGTAATGGGAAAGTTCCTTGTAAGTTCAGCCTCCTCTTCCTGTCTCAACAGATGAGTAGTCAATGAAGATTTACCAAAATTTATTTCCATACCTGTAGCTTTTGAGAAAAGTTCCAAAATCTCCTGCAATACACGAGTTTCTCCTCTTTCACCAGAGCAGAAGATCAGAACATCATCCACAAAGAGTAGATGAGTAATACAACAATTTGGAGCTAGTTTTATCCCTGAGAAACGACCTTCAGCTCTTGCTGCTCTTATAGCCCTGCTAAGTCCCTCAGCAACCAGAAGAAAAAGGAGCAGAGACAAGGGGCACCCTTGTCTTAATCCTCGTTCAGCATGAAAGAAAGGAGAGGCCGCTCCATTGATCAGCACCGAGAAAGAAACAGTAGTTATACAAGACATAACCCAATGAATAAAACTGATGCCGAAGCCCAGATGGGTTAGCAGCAACCTTAAATAAAGCCAACTAACTCTGTCATACGCCTTAGAGAGATCAATTTTGAGAATATCCCCCTTCAGCCTTCTGGTCTTTAAGCTATGAAGGCCTTCCTGTGCTACCCCAATTGCCTCATGGATCTGTCGCCCTTCCAGAACACCAAACTGCTCAGCAGAGACATGTGCTGATAGGATAGCTTTCAATCTCTGAGTGATTACTTTTGAGATAATCTTATAGATACAATTGCATAGAGAGATTGGCCTGAAGTCATTAAGGGAGGTTGCATTATCTGACTTTGGGATGAGAGCAATGAAAGTAGAGTTGAAGCTATCCGGAATCCAGCCAACCGACCTTGAATCTTCTATTACTTGCAAAAGATTCCTCCCCAAGATCTCAAAGAGCTCCAGAAAAAATTCTATCGTCCATCCATCTGGCCCTGGGCTTTTATCTTTCTGAAAACTTCCCAAAACCTCCTTGAGTTCTTCTTCCGAGACTTCCTTCATAAGATCCCTATTGCCTCCCTCATCCACAAATCAAGGAAACAACAATGCCATTCTAAGTACCTCTTCTATGGATGCCTGTGGAGGAGCTTTGAACAAATGCTGAAAGTGGTTAACCCCGCATATGGCCTTATCTTCAAAAGAAACATGAGTACCCTCCTCATCCTGCAGACTCCAAATAGTGTTAGCCACCTTCCTACCTCTGGCATATGCATGAAAAAACTTAGTATTATCATCCCCGAACTCCAACCAGATGGCCCTGCTTTTAAGTCTCCAAGCTTGCTCCCTTTCTAACAGCAGAGTGTTACGTCTACCCTCCAACCTTGACAATGCCTCCTTGGACTCTTGAGATGAAAAACCACCTCCTTCTCCTTCGTAAATAAACAGGAGTTCTGCTTCTACATTCTTCAGCTCAACTTCGTCTCTGTTTCTCTTTGCTACTGCCCATTCCTTGATTAACACTTTGAGTCTTTTAATGTTGTCTGCAAACTGAATGGCAGCCGATCTGCCATTTTCCTCCCTGATAGGGTTCCAATGAGAAAGGAAAAGATTTTTGAAAGACTCATCCTGAAGCGATGACTTATTGAATTTTAAAGGGCTCGGAGGATTGTTGGGCCCCTTTTTGATTTCAAGGAAAATGGGAAAATGGTCAGATAGGCCCCCACTGCCTACCCATTGTCTTACTAAGAAGAATTTGTCCACCAGCTGCTCTGCTACCAAGAAACGATCAATTCGTTTCGCCACCCTAGCATCCCCACTCCGGTTGTTTCTCCAGGTCGGTTTTAGCTTAACAGGATCGATGTCCAGCAACCCCTTCTCCATCAATTTCTGAACAAAACAGCCCACCATGGAATCCACCTGGGCATGAGGCCCCCAAACCTCATTATGCCCCAGCGAGAAGTTTAAATCTCCACCCAACACAACCATGTCTCCATTCACCAGCGGATTTTGAAAGAGAGAGTCCCAAAAATGGGCTCTGTTAATATATGGCCCATAGATATTGACCACAGAGAGGGAAATCCCCAACTCTTCAGAAAAAAACTTCAATACCCAGCACAGCCTCTGTGCCCTTGGAATTAATCAGTTTAACACAACAATTTTTCCAACCCACCGCCAGGACCCCAGAACGTCCTCTTGCATCCACAGTCACAAAGGACCACCCAGGTAACCAACTTTCCAGTCTCTCCCAGATCACCTCTCCTTCTCCTATAGTCTCTTGTAGTAAAATCACATCCGGATGTTCAAGAGTAAGCACCCTGATGAAGGCTGATTTCTTGCCAGGCCCAGCCATCCCCCTGCAATTAAAAGACAGGACCTTCATTATCGGCCTTTCTTCTTGGCCTTCTCCGCTCTAAGGGCCATTTCAATCGAAATTTGTTTTCCTCCCAAGAGATCCTCCTTGGCTCTGGATTGAGCCTTGAAAATATTTGTCTTTCTACCCCGGCCTCTTCTCACCGGCGAAGAATTTTTACCCAACTCGAGAGAAGGCTTCTGGCTAGATCTTAAAAAATAACCCGAATCCGCAGAGTCTGTAGGGGAGGGGCAGGGCTCCTCTAGGTGAGAGACAGGTTCTGGTTCTAATTCAATAATGGGGAAATCAGCCATGACAAGTAGGGGATCTGGGTCGAAAGCAGTAGTATCAAGAGCAACATGAGTACCCACCCCCGGGTCGACATCAGCAATGACATGGTGCACATGGATAGACAAAGGGATTCCATTCTGTCCTGAAAGGGAAAGTTTCCTCAGTCCTTCTATCCAATCGTACCCAAGAAAGGAGACATTATTCAAAAACAAATTAACATTTGACAGAAGGGGAAGAGTGGGTGTACCAGGACCAGAATGATCCCCTGGAGCTGGACCAAGTAACGGTGGAGAGACCTGAGCTGGCGAATCTCTAATTCCTTCGTCCACCATAACATCAAGAAAAATCAATTCTTCTGAAGACGGGTCACTTCCCAATTCATCCGCTGAGGTCTGGGCCGATCCAGAGGAAGCTTCAATCTTCTGCGAAGGTCCTTTACGCGCAATCCCAGGACCTTTCCTTCTGCTACCATTCAGGGACCGCCCTGGCAAAGTGCATTCCGAGACCGGATGCCCATAGACGTGACAACGTCTACAGCGAAAGGGAACATTTTCGTAATCCAGGATTTGTGGGATGATCACCGGTCCCCAATCCAAGTTGATTGATTCTGCCAGACCCTCTCTTAGATTAATATTAACCAAAATCCTGGCTACCTTCTTCTCCTTGGTTTCTACGAAGGAAAGATCTGCCTCCAGGAAAGTCCCAAGAATATCTCCTATCCGTCTGAAGTGATACACATCCCAGAAATGTAATGGAAGCGCAGGAAATCTCACCCAAATAGGTAAAACATCCACCCTTTCTTTACTGGCATCGAACAGAGGGCTCCAGGGTTTCAGAAGTACATGGGAGTGATCAATATGCCAACATTTGGACTGAATCCAACTTAGGTCCTCCTCCTTCTCCAGATTGACCGCAAACCATCCTCTATTTAGCGTCTCCACCACCGGCACGTAGCCAAGCTGTGTGCCCCATGACTCCGCAGCCCAACCCTGAACTGTGTTTTTCACAAAATTTCTGCCTAAGACTCTCCCAACCAAGGTACACTTCGCCATCTTCAGCATGCTGTCCCAGGCTAGATCCTCACCGAACGCATAGTTCCGGACCAGTTTCTTTTTTATCCAGTTCTTTCGTCTCCTCTTTGATGGACCACTCTCCACTCTCCTCCCATCACATTCACCCGGATCTCCTGAACCATCACCAGAAAGGTCCCTTCTCGGCGACTCAAAACCTCTCTGTTCTGCTACAGCCAGAGGCACCCTCCACTCATCCTCCGAAGATTCTCTGCTTGAGATCTTTCCTTGCAAAACCTGTCCGTCCTCCCCTTCTGCTGGTACCTGTAAACCTTCCTTCACAGCCTCGAACCCTTCCTGAATAACAGATGCCGGAAACCCTAACTTCCGGGTGAAGAAATCTCCCTTTTCCTTCCAGTTCGAAGATCCCAGCAAATATTCCAGCCGCTGTGAAAAAGAATCCACCTGTGGATCAACCGTTAACAGCTCCGACGAGAGAACAAGGAAGTCAGATGGGGATGTAACGGCCTCCACCCCCATAAAACTACCGGATCCCAAAACTTCCTGACCCGGTCTTGGGAAATACACCAACTGTTCCATAAAACTTCCACCTGGCACCTCCCAGATGTCAGAACTATCCATCCTGTCACTGGAATAATCTACCACATCCAGATCCTCCATTATTCCTAGGATATAGACTGTAACAGTCAATAAATCCTCTGGCAGCTACAAAAAACTGAAACCCCACCTCACCACCGTCACAGGTTGTAAACCTCCTATTCCAACATCTTTCAACAGTAATCAACCGCGCAAGATAATGTCAAGAGATAAGAGGAACACAAGAGCCAGGGCATACCCCTAGCCAAAGCTAGAGGCCCTGTCCATCCGTACCTGCAATCCAAAAACCTACGCCATCGCCATCACCGCTGCCGAAACCCTCCATTCCCTGTGATGAAGGTCAAATATTTGGATCATATATATATATATATATATATATAATCTTGTACTTTTAAAATAAATTAAATTCATTTTTGTTTAATTTTATTTACAAGTTCAAGACAAATAAATGCTAAAGGACAATAAATGTTTGGGAATTTACAATGAATCTTAGTCACATCATTGTAGAGTTATTTTATTAATTTTATTTATAGTCAATTTAGAAAAGTAACTCAACTATGGTTATTTATATTGTGCATAAAAAGTAGTGTAGGAGGTGAGTTGTCATATATACCTACCCCATAAAAACCCTAACTCATAATATTTGAATATATCTTATATTTTTGTAGTACATCTTTTAGGAGGCCCATTTTTGACCTCAAATTCTCTCTAATGTCTATCATTGGAAAATTAGCATAACCAACATTCTTACAGCATCTACATGTTTATCACAACAATCTAATATGGTATCAGCATTAAACAATCAGTTGCAATCTCGATGCAAACAAGGAGTTAGTGATATGACTTATTTTTAAAGGGGATCATTGAGGCTTGGTATAATCAAAACTGATAAACAATTATTCTTTGCCACAGAACATCATTTGAATTTTGAACAGCAAGTAAATATCAGTTACCATACCCTGCAGAACTTGTCACTCTGAGTTAATTCTTTCCTTTGCATGCATAGCTAGGGTGTTTGGGCCTCTGCTACGGAGAAGCACCCCCCACCCCCTCATTCCCACTCACTTCCTAAACAATCCTAGTTTTTATCTCAGATGGGTTCTATCATTGGAAAATTAGCATAACCAACAGTCTTACAGCATCTACATGTTTATCACAAACAATCTAATATGGTATCAGCGTTAAACAAAAAGTTGCAAGCTCGATGCAAACAAGGAGTTAGTGATATGACTTATTTTTAAAGGGGATCATTGAGGCTTGGTATAATCAAAACTGATAAACAATTATTCTTTGCCACATAACATCATTTGAATTTTGAACAGCCAGTAAATATCAGTTACCATGCCCTGCAGGATTTGTCACTCTAAGTTAATTCTTTCCTTCTCATGCATAGCTAGGGTGTTTGGGCCTCTGCTACGGAGAAGCACCCCCCACCCCTTTGTTCCCACTCTTGAATCTCACTTCTTAAGCAATCCCAGTTTTGGGAGCCTTCTCCCAAGACATTCCTAGGTTTATCATTTGATGACAATGTTATAAGTGGTTATGGTTAATAATTTGATGACAATGCTAGAAGTTATAACTACTAGATGATTGATGTTATATGGTTAAATCCATGTTTTTTATAGCTAATTCAACATCCTACCTGTTCTTTAGATGTAAATCTATAAAAATATAATAAATATATACTATTCCTCGCACCTTGCTCCCAACAACATAGGTTTGGGCCTTGTCTCCATTCAATGGGATTCTATATCTACAGTGGTGAGAGGACTTTTCAAGGTTTAGATAATATTTTTTTAGCAGATTGCAGCAGAGGACTTCCATCGTCCTCCCACCTTCGGGATCTAACAAATTGGTTCAACCACTGCACGCCATCGAATTTATTGCAGCCTGTCATATGTTTGCCATTATGATTTATTTCAATATCTTGAATAATATAATACTTGTGTACAACTATGCCTTGTTTATGGCTCTTTGAATCTCACGGTTGAAAACTTGTTCAATTGTATTGTAGTGGTTTGGTTTGGTTTCAGTGCACTTATTTTGAATCTTTATTTCACTTAGGGCGCACACTCTTTCTTTTCATATATTTGAAGTTTGAAAACTGTTGTAATTGGGTTGATAAATCTATGTCAACCTTTTCTTATTTAAACCATTGTTAGTCACTGTTCTTGAGTGCTTTTGAGTGTTTCGATGGCACCCTTAATACAGATAGGTTGCATGGTATTGTCACAGAGTAGCAAGATAGTGATGGAGGAAGTGTTGTATGGGGTATTTGAAGTGAATTTAGTGATGATAAAATCAATGACATCGATCGGGTACAACTATGGAGTGTTTATTTGAGGTTGGGTCATAATTAACACCAACAACATAACTTTTAGGGGAAGCACAAAGATTGAGCTCATTGAGGTTGTTTTTTTATCTAACCATAAATTGGCAAAATTTTTCTCGTTTGAGAGTTTTCCAGACCGGTTTTCATACATATAGGCTGCATGGTATTGTCAGGGAGAAGAAAGATAGTGATGGAGGAAGTGTTGTATGGGGTATTTTCAGTGAATTTAGTGATGATAAAATCACTGACATCCATAGGGTACAAATGTGGAGTTTTATTTAAGGCTAGGCCAGTATTTTAGGGGTTCATAATTAACACCAACAACATAACTTTTAGGGAAACACACAGATTGGCTCAAAGAGGTTTTTTTACCACGTTTAGTATCCAGATATTTTGAATAGAAACCATTGATCTAGATATTGATTATTGCAGAGTTTCCCATGAAAATTAGCATCAATAAAAATAGTTTCAAATATTGAGGTATATTCAAATGAACAAAGATTGCCCCTACCTCCCACATGTGCATTCTATAGAAAATTCTGAGCAATAATGTGAAATAGAGGATAGTTCCCTAAATCAGTGCCCCAAGCATTGATGATCTCAAAACAAACTCTGTAGGCTCCTTAGGTAGATCAAATACAGTGGATGTTGCATCTTCCATGCAACATGTTTATGATTAGGAGTCTGATCTTCTAGGTTCAGAACATGCAAGTGAAGAAAAATTGCATTGTGAAGTTGGGATTCCTGTAGAAGTATTAGAAGATTTTTCAACAAAAAATTCTTAATTATGCTAACTTACAGAACAACAGGTCAAATGAGGTAGGGTGTTCCTTATTAAGCATCACTTTTACTATCTTTAACACACCTTATCTTATTTTATTTTTTTCCTTAACCTTTCCCATGCATCTCATAACTTTGGAGGTTTCTCTTATTAGGAACTTCACCGATTTGTCTAGCATGAATTGCATGTGAGTGGCCATTAAGGAGAGTAAGGTTGGCAATTACACTTTGCTCTTAATTTCCTTTTTAATAAAATTTCATGCGGCGTGCCTTTACAGTTAGATCATATGCATGCAGGATGATAAATTCTTGGTAAAATTGATTTGGTTAATCAATAGTTTGAGTGATAGCAGTGAGTAAAACAACAGATAAGGGAGAAATACAGTAATGTCAGCACCGAGGTTAGTTATCTCTGATGGGTTCTATCATTGGAAAATTAGCATAACCAACAGTCTTACAACATCTACATGTATATAACTATAATCTAATATGGTATCAACATTAAACAATCAGTTGCAAGCTCGATGCAAATAAGGAGTTAGTGATATGACTGATTTTTAAAGGGGATCATTGAGGCTTGGTATAATCAAAACTGATAAACAATTATTCTCTGCCATAGAACATCATTTGAATTTTGAACAACCATTAACTATCAGTTACCATGCCCTGCAGGACTTGTCACTCCGAGTTGATTCTTTCCTTCTCATGCATAGCTAGGGTGTTTGGGCCTCTGCTACGGAGAAGCACCCCCCACCCCCTCGTTCCCACTACTGAAGCTCACTTCCTAAATAATCCCAGTTTTGTGAGCATTCTCCCAAGACGTTCCTAGGTAGCTCATTTGATGACAATGTTATAAGTTGTTATGGTTAATAATTTTATGACAATGTTAGAAGTTATAACTACTAGATGATTGATGTTATATGGTTAAATCCATGTTTTTTATAGCTAATTCAACATCTTACCTATTATTTATATATAAATCTATAAAAATATACTAAAATAGATACTATTCCTCGCTCCTCGCTCCAAACAACATAGGTTTGGGCCTTGTCTCCATTCATTGGGATTCTATATCTACAGTAGTGAGAGGACTTTTCAAGGGTTAGATAGTATTTTTTTTAGTAGATTGCAGCAGAGGACTTCCATCATCCTCCCACCTTCGGGATCTAACAAATTGGTTCAATCACTGCACGCCATCGGACTTATTGCAGCCTGTCATATGTTTTCCATTATGATTTATTTCAATCTCTTGAATAATATAATAGTAGTGTACAACTATGCCGTGTTTATGGCTCTTTGAATCTCACGGTTGAAAACTTGTTCAATTGTATTGCAGTGGTTTGGTTTGGTTTCAGTGCACTTATTTTAAATCTTTCTTTCACTTAGGGCACACACTCCTTCTTTTCATATATTTGAAGTTTGAAAACTGTTGTAATTTGGTTAATAAATATATGTCAACCTTTTCTTATTTAATCCATTGTTAGTCACTGTTCTTGGGTGCTTTTGAGTGTTTCGATGGCACCGTTAATATAGATAGGTTGAATGGTATTGTCATAGAGTATCAAGATAGTGATGGAGGAAGTGTTGTATGGGGTATTTTAAGTGAATTTAGTGATGATAAAATCAATGACATCCATAGGGTACAACTGTGGAGTGTTTGTTTGAGGCTAGGTCATAATTAACACCAACAACATAAATTTTAGGGGCAGCACAAAGATTGAGCTCACTGAGGTCATTTTTTTATCTAACCATAAATTGGCAAAATGTTTCTTATTTAAGAGTTTTCCCAAACCGATTTTCATACATATAGGTTGCATGGTATTGTCATAGAGCAGCAAGATAGTGATAGAGGAAGTATTGTATGGGGTGTTTTCAGTGAAGTTAGTGATGATAAAATAACTGACATCCATAGGGTACAAATGGGGAGTGTTTATTTAAGGTTGGGACAGTGTTTTAGGGATTCATAATTAACACCAACAACATAACTTTTAGGGGAAGCACACAAATTGAGCTCAGAGAAGTTTTTTTACCACGTTTAATATTCAGATATTTTGAAGAAAAATTATTGATACAGATATTGATTATTGCAGAGTTTCCCATGAAAATTAGCATTAGTAAAAAGAGTTTCTAATATTAGGTATATTCAAATCAACACAGAATTCTCCTACCTCCCACATGTGCATTCTACAGGAAATTACTGAGCAATAATGTGAAATAGAGGATAGTTCCCTAAATCAGTTCCCCAAGCATTGATGATATCAAAACAAACTCTGTAGGCTCCTTAGGTAGATCAATTACAGTGGATGTTGCATCTTCCATGTAGCATGTTTATGATAAGGAATTTGACATGCTAGGTTCAGAACATGCAAGTGAGGAAAAATTGCATTGCGAAGTTGGGAATTCTTGTAGAAGTATTAGAATATTTTACAACAAAAAAGTCTTAATTATGCTAACTTATAGAACAACAAGTCAAATGAGGTAGGGTGTTCCAATTGTTAGAATAATCAACCCATAGTTACTTACATTAGACATTAATTTAATTATATCTGTCTTATTACCTAGTTTCCTAGATTCCATTCTATGCTAGTTGCCTTCTACATGTCCTAGAAGTCAACACATGCTAAAACTGAGTCATAGAGCGCTTGGGAAACATCCTGGAAACCCAATTTAGCATGTCTTCTTTATTCCAGATCGTCCAAAGCGCATATCTGTTTTTTTCTGAAAAGCTGCCTATTTTATTTTTGATTTAAGGAAAAAGGAAAAGTTAGACTAGGTGTAGTTGCCTTGTTTTTTTCCCACATTATCCTCCCTCATTTTCTCCAAATAAAAGCATGTATGAGTTGTCTTTCCATCCCTCTTTATCTTTCCCACTTTACTTAGCAAATTTGTGAGCATCTACTTAGATTTGGAAACTGCTTTATGCACATATGGGGGATTTGACTAGATTTGGTAAGCCTTCTTTTTTACTATTTCGAATGGAATCTTTATGCATTCAATTATCTCATGTAATTATATATTACAGTATCCTATTACTTCATAAGGTTGGATATTGTACACTTATTCAATACAGATTAGTGTTATTCTCCAATTTCAGTCTCCTTTGGTGTTAATTTTGCATGTTTGATTAGCGATTTTGTGAGTGTAGTTGTTCTATCTCTTGGATTCAATTTCCACATGGTATCAGAGCCTTTGTAGATCGATTTCTCTCCTTCCAAATTGTTATTGTAGGTTCGACATCATTGACTGGGAGCGCATTCTGCTGACTGGAGGGAACAGTTTCTGAGCTATGGACCAATCTCAGAAGATCATCTTGACTCCATTCAATTTCTTTGAGTGGAAAGCTGAGATGGAGATATTTTTGAGAGCGAAAGGTCTCTACAAGGTGACTACAGCAACTGAGGCAAAGCCTAATGCAGCTGCAGAGAAAATTAAATGGCACAACAGGAGGGATGAGGCCTATGGTCTTTTGTGTCTGAGCATTTCAAGAGACCTCCTCTTCCATCTTGATGGATTGACATCACCTAATGAAGTGTGGGAGAAGCTTTAAGATATTTTTGGAAAGACAGATGAGATGAGAGGACATCAAATCGAGAATGAGATGATCTCCTTGAATCCCAGTAGCTTCGAATCATTGCAACTCTACTTTTCCAAGTTTAAGGCCCTTGTTTTGCAGTTGAAACAGTGTGGGATTGAAAAGAAGGAAGAGCAACTAGTATTGGCCATACTCTCTAAGCTTGGTCCTGACTATTCAGTGTTTGTTTCGACCTTCCATGCCACCAAGTTGACAGCTCAAGCCTGGAAGATGCCTAAGCTTGCAGAGTTCATGGAATCCCTCACACAGGAGCAAGATAAGTTGGTGATGATGGGCACCATCAAACCTTCCAAAGACCAAGATTTGGTTGCTGGAGATTTAAGGGTGGATTCAAAAAGCAAGAAAAAAATATAAAAATCCACTTGAGCAAAAGAGAGACAAGTCTAAGTCTTAAGAGGAGCCCCAAGTTTCCAAGAAGAACTCCTAGAAGAAGAAGAACAAAGGAGAAATGAGCAAGTGCACATACTGTAGTAAGGGCTATCATCCTGAGAGCTCTTGTATGAAGAAGCAAATTGACATGTTGACCCAAATCCTAGAGAAGAATAACATCTCCCTTCCTGATTTCTCAAAGAATAAGGAAGGAGGATCAAATTCAAAAGACAGAGAGAGAGTACATGCCCTGGTTGCTGGCACATCAAGCCCACCTATCTTCATCATAGATTATGGAGCTTCTAGACACATGGTTTTGACAAAAGAGACATTCTCCTCTCTTGACATGTCGAAAGGACCACCAATAGTTTTGGGAGATGACTCTCTCACTGACAGTTTGGGGAAAGGTAGGATTGATCTTGACCATGGTCGTTTCAATAATGTGTTGTATGTTCTAGGTCTTGCCTCCAATCTCTTGTTAGTGTATCAGATGACTCATACTGGGTCTCCAAAGAAGGTCATATTCTCCCTTGATGATGTTGAAATCACTGAAATTTCAAATGGTAAAGTCATAGAAAAAGGTGTTGTTGATCACACTTCAAAGGTATACAAGTTTTCCCATTTTCTACCCTACTCAAACCCCTCTGCTCTTCTAATTCATGCTAATGAAGCAAGCAAGCTTTGACATGAAATATTTGGCCATCTTACCTACAAGTATCTTTCTGATTTGAGTGAAAATGATATGGTCATAGGGTTACCAAAGATCAAGTTCTCTAAGGGAGTTTGTCAAGGTTGTATCCTAGGAAAACACCCAGAGCACAAGTATGAGAAAGCTAGTCATGAGAGAACCTCTGCACCTCTTGAGCTGATCCATAGTGACATTGCTGGTCCATTCCCTCATATGTCCATGAGTCAAGCCAAATATGCACTGAACTTCATAGATAGCTTTTCTAGGTATTGTTGGGTTCACTTCCTAAAGAATAAGTCTGAAGTTTTTGACCTCTTCAAAGTCTTTAGAGCCTTGGTTGAAGACCAGTCTGGGAGGAAACTCAAAATCCTCAGATCTGACAATGTTGGTGAGTATGTCAAGTCTGAGTTCATTTAGTATTGTAAATATGCAGGTATTTAGATGCAGCATTCAATCCCTTACACACCACAACAAAATGGTGTTGCTAAGAGAAAGAACAGATCACTGAAGGAGATGGCAACGTGCATGATGGAGGCTAAGAATTTGCCACCAAATTTTTGGGTCGAGGCTATAAATTGTGCATCCTACATCCAGAATAGGGTGCCTCATAAGCAGCTTGATGGTATGACTCTCAAAGCTTGGAGTGGGCACAAGCCAAATGTGACCCATTTCAGGATTTTTGGCTCAAAGGCTTGGGCTAGAATTCCAATTGAAAAGAGGAAGGATTTGCAACCCCAAAGCCAAGAGTGCCTATTTGTTGGGTATTCTGAAGATTCAAAAGGGTACAAGCTGATCAACTTGATAACTAGCAAAGATTTCATTGAAAGAAGTGTTCGGTTCCAAGAAGAGCCTTTAGTAGCAATTGAAGATATGTCTGATAATGATGATTTGATTGTAGATCCTAATAGTCCTGTTATCTCTAGGATTTTTCACTTGTTTATTTTTAAATTTTTGCTTTGCATTGGTTTTTCTTGTTTTAATTTCCAGCTTGCTTTGAGTGTTATGATTGTTTATTACTCTTTAGCATTCCTGTAGATACCTTAGCTCATCAAAATTCCATTCAGCAAATAATAAATTTGTGTATGTGTAAAGATTTATGCCTTACAGGGTAAAATTTACAAACTGATAGCAAAATTCCCAAACTGGTAGCTTATTGAGAGCTTGCAGCGGATGGTGTTTTAATGATTTAACATATATATGGTATTATTGTGGAAAGAGTCATGGTTTGTGATATGAAATCTTGGTTAATATAAACTTTTGATTATAATGTTATACGCTGGAGCATGAGCCTTCGTTATTGTTATGGTTCTAAGGATGTATACCATAAAACAATGTTTTAATATGGAGGCGTAAAAGGGTACAAATGCTGTCATTTCACCCATATGTCCGTTCCTGCAATAAATGCCAAGGAGCTATCGTGGCAGAAATAGCTATACACGTATTTTCCTCCATTCAGGTTTCCATTTGGCTGTTGAGAGAGGTACGAGGGCGCCGGTTTCCTTTGCAGGTGGTTCTATAACTTATTTTGGGATATTTTGGCCCAGGTTCGAACCTCAGGAATTGCAGAAGACAATATTCAGTTTTTTTACACTATCATTGGTTCCAGTTTGCAGGGATACGAG
>LPNX010757292.1:4081-33596 GCA_001517045.1 Pseudotsuga menziesii | reverse complement strand
TAGGTTTTTCAATAAAAATAAGGAGAAAAAAAGGCTTCATATCCCAACAACACTCTTCTCCTTTGGTACCAAAACTGTATTGTGGACGTTGGAAATCAATAGATGGTTTTTTGTATTTTTCATCAATTATAAAATAATGTAGAATCCACGATTCCTTCTTCAATATTAGTTCATGTATGTCAAGTGGCAGCTCCAGCTCAGTCAATCCAATAGTATGACAACTTAGCAACAAAAATTTCATAAAACATCAACATTAAGGTTTTCTTAGATATTCCTTAAGAAACCTATTTATTGTTCCAAGAAGATCCAGTCAAATATTTAGTATCACAACTCATACTCCCTTCATTTAGTATACAATATTCAAATAGTGGTACCTAGACATTAATACCAACATCACTCCCCCTATATTACATCAAAGTCAACCAAGATGTATCAAAGGTAAAATTTGAAGAGTTGATTTTAGTGCTTTTCGTAAATTCGAACAGTCCAATACCATTTTTAATCAAACCAAGTATTTAGTTGGTGACAAATGTTTGATCTCTAATTAAAGGGGAGAACTATCGAAACTCAACAGAAAATACATTCATAAGAGATCTTTCAGAAACATTTATTTTCTTTGGAAATCACATCAATAGAGAGATATATGAAGCTACAAGAAGTGCAGATCATGCAGCTACTAGAAGTGAATAACTATATAATTACTAGATCTATAAGATGTAATTACGATCAACAAAATCACTTACATTCCATGGTCATGAGGTGATTGTTGATTTAGAGATTCAATTGAATGACAGAAAGTGTTATGGATTGTTTGGTATTAATGAATGAGGGTGATAGAATAAAATTATATGACTTCACTTAACCTATGATAAACTATGTTGAAAAGAGGCTAAAATTTGAAAAAGAAGCTAAAGCACTAGATACATAGGATGACAGAGGTTGAAAGGAACTAGATTGATTGTATGAATTCCTATGTTCCCTATATAATGAATCAATTTCTACAAATACAAAGAAGTGTTTTACCACAAAAGATAATAGTTCCCTACAAAAGTTGTCGTAACTACACATTGCTACCAAAAGATGTTGCTAGACATATTGCAGGATGGGAACAATGAAAAGCATGTTAGTTGAAATATTTTTTCATATAAGATCAAAATAAAATATATGGTTTCTGCTCCAAAACATCTGGACATGGATTTAGTCCTACCTATTCATCTCTCAGATCGTGATCCCATCATTTTCCATTTAGCTGATTTTGGGATCCATTTTTTGGAAAATGATGGTGATTCTTCGTAATCCATTAAAAAATCATTTCTAGAATGATATGACTTAGCTGAAAATAAAAACGATTTGCTAAATTTATGTTTAAATTGAGATAAATTTGTGGTTCGTTGTAGTGGTAAAGATAGGAAAATAGTCATGATTTCATTCTTGCAATCAATCAAAGATATTTACAATGGTGAATATATTTTTGTAAATGATTGGAGAAGAGAGAAACCATAGGAAGATTGAAAATCATAGAAGTTATTGTTGCAAAAAGAATCCCAATATTGTGACGACTTGCTTAAAAAGAAACATTAGGAAAAGCACATTGAAGATCAATGGAGGGTACCAAGAAAAACCTTGTTGGCCTTGAAGTCTCTACAATTGGATCTAAAATCTACATGGTGGAAATATGAATAGTGTTTCCTGTAGAACTAAATGAATTTTGTACATTCTCAGAAAATAAAAATTATGTATTGCAAAGTTTGATTGCATAGGAGAATGAAGATAATGGTGTTTAACTATCAAAGAAACCTGGATTTAGAATATTTGGAAAGTCATGTGAATATTTGCTTAATAACTCTGGTGATTGAGAAACTCAGGACTTTCCTGTACAAATGTTATCAAGTAGGACTCATAAGGACCATACATAAATAGTCGGTGAATTATTTTTTACAACCAAAAGAAATGCAGATAATAGTCTTCATATTACAAAATTTGGGGTCATTCTTTTGTTATCTAATCCATGGTATAAACCAAATCACCAAAGGTCCAAATATTTGTCATTTCAATGAATGAAGAGGGTACCAGGATGTACATAAAAGAGATTTTAGTTGTATTTATACATGTACATCAATATCGATAAATAATGAATTGAAGGTTCATGATACAATTCCTCACAATGAGATTTTTTACCACCACTTTGGGAGTTAATTGGATTGGATATCATCTTATGTGGTTTATATTGCTAAAAAATAATCTCCATATTTAGCCTCCTATAGTAGATTATCATTTTCAGAATTATTCTCAATATATTAAAACTTCCCATGGTGTGATAGTGTATTGAGTATGTCTACACAAGAAAATTTCATCCTTACATCATCAACTCCATGTTTTTCTTTGCACAATTTCAGACCAACTATTGAGTGTGGGGGGGATGGACATGTAACTTCCATTAAAGTTTTTTAGCAACAACCACATCTCGACAACCAATTACGTGCAACAACTTGCCAACAATGTACAACAACTAGACTACACAATAACAAGTCAAATTGTGGAGTCTTAAGTTAACTGATTGAATGTTGAACATGTGTGGGAAACAAAAGTGGTAGTTATGAACCTACAAAGACTCAACTGGCCACTAATTAATTAGAGAACAATATTTTCAATTTTGTATCCAACCCCAATGACATAACTTTATTAGAGTCTCTGTTGCAAAAAACGGAGAAAATTACCATGCTAAATACGAACCTCCACCTCCATGACATAGAGCATGTACACACCCCTATATTAGTAAAGCTATAGGAGGAAAAAGGAAAGTCGCATCAGAACATGTTGTACTAAAAATATCAAATGGAAGAGTATATGAATAAATTTGATGACTTTGAACTGTAAATATCAACGATGAAGATGTAAAAAACTTTCATCTCAACCCAATCCATCCTTAGAGTCCAAAAAGGTGAAAAAAAGGGTTAGGATGAACAAAGAACAAGGTAAAATAGACCATATGTTATTAAAATTTCCTTTCTGAGAGCCTTATCCAAAGATTTAATGTAAAAGAGGATGCATCACTTATGGTATGGATACAGAGACCTATGAAAAGAATAAAATTATTAGGATATGTTGTATAATAAGTGAAATGAAGAAAGGAATTTTTATGAATTACATGATAAGTTAAAATGATTTTCAATTGATGAATTAGAAGGAGTTTTTAATTTCCAAGAGTTAACTAAATAATTTGAACCGTGGACCAACTTGAAGTTCACCTAGAAAATCCTAGTGACAAGTTTCTTATGAAAACTTCACTAATACTAAGTTTGCAATAGAATCCATGAAAAATCATAAATACCCCATGGGTAAATTTTGGAAAATCTAACTACCTAAAATTATCCTTACCACCCTAGGGGTAGCCTTCTACATCAAGGCATGAAACTAGGAAAAGATCCACACCTCAGTAGGGATAACTTTGGAAGAAGTGTTTTTTAAGAAGTTGTTTAAGATCAAGAATTATCGAAGAGGTGGTTTTCAAGAATCAGTTTTGGAATTGTAGTAGTTATATAAACGAGGCCCAATGCAAGTTAAATGGAAATTCAAAAGTTACATCATAAATTTTATCGAAATTATAAATTATACTTTCCAAAAAGATTGTCGGCATGCCTAATGTAATAAAATTGTCATAGACACATAATATCTTACTATGTTGGGTGTGGGTGTATTTATATGCACTTTTTTCATATTGATTATATTAAATGGAAATTACAATTCTCTGTCATAAAACATATCAAAATTAAAAATATATATATATCAAAAACTCTATCAAATGATAAAGAAAATTCAACAAAAACTAAAAGCAGATTGTTATAACAGATAGAAATTACCAATAATAATTATAACAACAAATACATATTTTATGGATACAACTTTAAAATCTAATGGAAATTGTATATAATTGATCAAAATATATTAAAGAAATATGCGAGGCAAAACTAACCTTCTTATCCCAGGTACAAAATAGCTTGACTTCTAGGAAACAACTTTTGAGTTTATTTTCAATACTACTCTTTTTTTAATAATAAAAAGTCACACGCAACGCCATATTTACTAATTGGGAAACATAAAATTTATGTCTAATGTAAATTTTTTGATACCCAGAATGAATCAATACCAACCATATAATTATAGAAAAAACAAAACAAAATAATTCCTTTCCTCGCAAGATTAATGAATAAGGGAAGCCATCAAAAGGTAGCATTACATAATTTCCCTTCTAGAATATAGTTGGTGAAATCAATACACCTAGACATAGAATCAAAACACCTTACCATATTATCTATAATTCTTCGTCGTGATTTTAATGTATCACATACCTATATTAGTAAAGTGGGTTCACGAAGAACGCGAGGGAGGGATTTGGCACTAATGATCTTCAAAATATCCTTCGACGATGTCCAATTCTCACATACAAGGTTCAAAATTGTCCTCTTTACTCATTATTTTCAAAATCACAAATTTTGAATTTTAATATTTCATTTATTTCATTTGTTCATTATGATTTATTTTCGTATCATGTTCTACATCCTAGTCATTGATCAATATGCATAGTTGTTTAAAGAAAAGAAAGGTTTTTTTTTTGTAGGGATCAATAAAAGTGACTACCACATAAATCCCAAATCTCCATGGGTATTTGATTCTTGAATCTTTCAAACACATAGACAACGCTTAAAATATGTAATCAAGCAATCATTTTTCTAACTTAACCAAAAACAAGTATAGACATTAGTGAATACCATAGAAGCCTTTTTGGTTTAGAAATTCAAGAAGTTTACTTCAATAATTTTTAGGAATTCTACTTTGTGGTCGAAACATCTAGTAACCTCAACCATCATATGTTTCCATAAATATACCCTAGAATATTTCAAAATTGGAACCTAAACTAGATATTCATATACTTTTATGGATGCATTGACTATACTCTATCTTGGGCCCATCAAAAGTGGTCATAATGGTTAGATGGGATATTAATGAATTTTTTACATCCAATTTTGATATTCATAAAAAATTAAAGTTCTTTTAAAATATGAAATAATTTTTTGGGAAACATGGGATTTTATGATTGGATCTATGATTAACAGTATAATCTTAATTCATAATTTCATGAAAACTGGGCGCTAATGCCACAAATGTAAAATCAATTTCCTACTTTATCAAACACAACCTTCCTAAAATATTATTTCAATAGCTACTTACAACTAGTTATTGGTATGGTACACCAAGGGAAACTCTTGCAAAATCAATCATTCAAAAATGAATAAAAAATTACTTGAAAGAACATTTGTTCAACTCCCTTTTGTCATTGCTTAAGACTGACTACTTTGAAAAGGCTCTCAAACAAGTATTGTAGTTAAAGTAGTGTTCATTTATTTAAATACTAGAGTCAACATGAATATGAATAAGTATATATGTTCTATTTTATACCCAACATTGGAATCAATAACCACAAATGTAAAAATAGATATCCACGGAAAGCTACAATAAATCAGTCATAAAAGGAACTAATAACAATTACAAAGTTATAAGTTCATGTATCAAGAATTTATCATGCCACTTTATATCATCCATATTGATTTTGTTTTATTATTTTTGTCTTAGATCTACTATGGGTTAGCGGTGAAAATGTTTAGTATTATTGGGCTATGTAGGCTAAAGTTTTTGTTTATTGTTTTCATGTTATAATTATTATGGGTTAGGGGTGAAAATATTTAGTTACTAGTGGATATATAATGTGTCATGGGTTTATAGGTGTCATGGATTTGTGTTTTGGTTCCTTGAAAGTTATATGAAGTTAGAAGCCAAAGGTTAGGATATATAGTATGTATCAAGCCAATGTAAATGACTTAAAACCATTTGCATAATTTACTTATTATGCTAGTAGTATAAGTTAGTGGATAGGGTTAACAGTGGTTGGGGTTTGTAACAATTCCTATTT
Organism: Pseudotsuga menziesii; assembly: GCA_001517045.1. Lineage (NCBI taxonomy): Eukaryota > Viridiplantae > Streptophyta > Pinopsida > Pinales > Pinaceae > Pseudotsuga > Pseudotsuga menziesii. The sequence goes on along the minus strand of LPNX010757292.1, from coordinate 27,628 downwards.
CTATACCCACGATGTGAATATGTGTTATGCAACCAAGTCCTGGAAATAACACAAAAAGAGTATAAATAGGAGAAAAAAGAGTAATCCATGCCTAAACAATGAAAAAAAGAGATGAATAGAAATAATCTACAAGGGATGAACCTCCTTACATAATGTATTGTGTACCCAAGACAAGACAATATACAATGATGACTAACATGAAAATATCTACTTTCTATATATAGGAGACATAAGTGCATTGTTATGGAACCAAGTCCTATAAATAACATAAAAATATCATAAATAGACAAGAAGAGAGTAATCCATGCCGTAATAATGAAGAACAAAGATAAATAACAATCATCTTCGAGGGAGGAACCTCCTTACACAATGTACTGTCTACCCAAGACAAGATAAGATACAATGCTTGCTAACATGAGAATATATTTTTCCTATATATAAGAGACAAAGGTGTACAATAATAACTAATAGATAAACTAAAATACCTAGGCCTACATTAATAATATCTAATAAACCACCATATAGGGGGTAAAGCTCCACACTATAGGGGGAATTGTTCCCCACATTTAGAGCTTGACATGCCCCTCCCTTTAGACAAGCATTATCCTCAATGCTTGGGTAGTTGTGGATGCATATGTATGAAGGCATCATCTTCCCATGTCGAATTTCAAATGGTAAGTTATTCCACTTGATGAAGTACTCAATAATAGCTTTATTTTGTAGTTGTTTGGTACTTATTTCAATGATTTCATCAGGTTCCCATATGATTTCTGTTTATTCAAAACTCCTTTAACTATAATGTTGATATGCTTGATGTTCCATCCTAATTTTGGACATCTTCACTATTTGAAGAATTTCTTGTCGGTGTTTTGTAAGATATACCACTTCTTGAACTATATATTTTCCTTCTTCAAACCTTTATTGGAAGATTGTTTTTATGGTCGACTTGAAACTGAGGTAAAATTCAAAAGTTTTCTCCTCTATGTATGAAACTTTGATTTGATTTTTCCTGGTGTGCCCTCTTTCCGATTCCGTAGGTCTTATCTAATTTAGATGTGTAAAAAAATTATTGTAAATATCCCAACACTACTTATTTTTTTCCTATCCATACAAGAAAATTTGTAGGGTATTCCACATGTCCAATATTTATTTTTATGTATCTACAAACACTACCACATATACCCTCATTTCCCCCCTTTCATATTAAACTAGTCTCACTCAATTTGGATTGCATATGCCTTAGATATGACCTTTTTCCCTATAACACCTATTTCAAACCCTAATTTTAAGGCTATTTTAGGGTCGACTTGTAATTGAGGTAAAATTTAAATTTCAACTCCTTTGGGAATAAATTTTTTTCTTATGGTACACTGATGTGTCCTATTTTCAATGCATCACTTCTAACCTAATTTGGATGTTCCAAAACAAAGTTATTACAAATATCCCAAATATTCTTATTTTTTCTATCCAGAAGAGTGCACTTGTCTGGTATTCCATGTGTCCAATATTTTGTTTCTATAGTTGAAGCTTTTACCACAGATACCCTGGTCCATCTTCGTTCAGATACAACTAGTATCACTCAATTTGGATCTTGGATGCCTCACATATAACCTTTTTTCCTAGAGCATGTTTTTTAGACTAGGCTTTGGACTAGTAAAAACCCCTAGATTCCTCCACAATTATCTCTGAACTATAATGGATAAAACTTTGATGGAAAAAGTAAGTTTCCTACATATTATTTGTGGGACTTTGACCAAAGATATAAAAATTTGACGGCCAAAGTAATTTTTCATATTTCAGACATCCAACATAAAGAATGGTTCATTACAGTGAGGTTACTACATATTTGTATTACTTTAACGCAAGAGACGATCGTATCACCGAGTGAATCTCTTGATATCTCCATGAAGTTGGAAGCTTCAATGGTCAGATATGCTAGTGCAGGAATGATTTAGATACAGTTGTACATTGCTAACCTTACATTGGAAGTTTGGGATATGAAGAAAGGGAAATAACTGGAAGAGGAACTCTGGTGTACCTAACGTATAAGTTAATGTAATCATAAATACCCTTGTCCAACGTACATGACTTATGTTGCATCAGGCATACCAAATCCAATAAATTCTCAAGGAATTCCTTCATGTAGAAATTTTTAGACTAGAAAACATCATTTGGAAGAATGCTTATATTTATAGAATGCACCAACAAGACTATATTGTAAATTATGTCGATGAGTGGGTCATGACGAGAAATATTGTGGGGAATATTAGTTGTTTCAAGAGAAAATAGTCAACACATACCTAATGAGTGTTGATGTATTTGTAACTTCCAAATGTATTCATCTATGTATCTTATGTCTTGTAACCCAATGTTTATTCCAAGATGTATCTATTATGTAATTAAGTCACGTTGGCATGCCCCGATGTTCTAATCGGGAGGATCTATAATGTAAACAAGTCATGTCAAGTCATTCTTGGTAACCCTCCTATTGTCTAAGGGTTAAATTCCCTGTAGTTTCAGGGCACTAGGGTTATTAGACTCTCCTAGAGAGGTCAGACCTAGTAGGGTTTTAGTCATGCCAGGATTAGTATAAATAGAGAGCTGGAATCTCTATTTAACACACATCACATACACACTCAAGTGTAGCACATAGTTGAGGAAGGAGAAGACACTGGGGCTAGATAAGAAGAAGGTTACTGCTGTCGGAATGAGTTTTAAATTACGTGTTCAGGGAACAAGAACTCATGGACTTTTCTATAAAGAAAAATATGACTTAGAGATAGTTGGATTTACTGACAGTGATTCGACAGGTGACAACACATATCAAAAGTATACTTCAAGATATGTATTCATGCTTGGAGATGGACCAATCAGTTGGTCAAGTAAGAAGTAGAGTTCCATATCACTCTCATATACAGAGGTAGAGTATAGAGGAGTTGTGAATGCAGCAAATCAATGTTTGTGGTTGCAGGAGATACTTGGAGAATGTGGTTTTGTATCCGATTTTTCGACTGTCATATATTGTGACAATAAAATCACCATTCAAATCTCCACTTATCCAGTTCAAATACAAAGAACCAAGCACATTGAGATCCATATGCACTATATCAAGGAGCTTGTTCATGATGGTACCATTGCTCGACTCTAATACAAATATTCAGAGCAAGTAGTAGATATCTTTACCAAAGTATTATGTGAGAAGATCTTCAGTAATATAAAATCACTGTTGGGGATTACTAATCATGTGGTGAAGTATGATTCATAACAATATTTCCAAAATTTTGTTTCTTTTCCATGTTTAAGGGAGTATTTTCCCACTAGGTTTTGCCTCTTTCCTTGGTTGTATGGACATGCAATATGTAAAGGGTGACTAAGAATCATTTCTAGGCCCTATATTTTTTTGTTATTTACTAATAAATTCAGGATTAAGTGGGGATGTTATAATAATAAACCCATAGTTACCCATATTTCACATTAATTAATCATTTTTTTCTTATTCCTAGATTCCTCACTATGCTAGTTCGCTTCCACATGCACCTAGTAGTGAACACTTGCTAAAACTGGGTCATGGAGAGCTTTGGATTCATCTTGGAAACATTTTTAGCATGATTGATTTTATTCCTTGTTTGTAAAAGCAAAGTCCGGTTGTTTCTAAAAGCTTCCTTTCTTTACAATAGTTTTAAGCAAAAAGGAAAAGCTAGTATAGGAGTAATGTCAAAACCCCAAATTTTCACAAAAAATTAAAATTTTGAGATAACATAAAATGTCTGCAATTGCAGTTAGATAACTGCTAGAAGTTAATATAAGAAATGAAATAGAAAAATAAAAGTAACCATTTAACTTTAACACATATAACTTAATCCTGTTTTAATTTTGATATATGATGTAAGTAATCTGCAATCAAATATTTAGCTCTACTGATAGTTTGAATGTCAAGTAGGTGAGGAGTCATTTTCTAGCTGGGGCTTACTTAGCGATTGCTAACATATCTGGATTTCTAGCTCTTTTCAGGATGAACAAGTAAATTTTCAATCCAGTAAAATTTTATTAAGGCGTTAACCAGATATACTTCAATTAGCATAGAGTATACTGCTAGAGTAAAATTTGGCTTGCTTAAATTCAAGGATTTTATGAGGTAAAACACCTTCTCTTTAATTGAATTATGACTATATCAGTATTTTAATAGCATGTCAATATGATCAGTGTTTACTTTACACTAATGATGGACTATTATAAGAATGACTATTACTTAGATTTAAATTGCTTCCCATCATTACTTTAAGCTAATCTAGTCCTTAATAGAGTCCAAGATTTATTATATTAGCACTCTCACTGTAACAATAGTTTATTACTATTGTCGATATAAATTTTCAAGACTGTTTAAGTTAAGAAACAGACCTAAGGCCCTATTCAAAATATGTTACACAGAACTCTTGACTTATCTTTAAGTAGCTTGGTGGAGGAAGTTATCAGAGTATACTGCATTGCATTTACAGTCCTCCAAAAGTATAATTGTCATCATTAAGTGACTTCTATTTGTCCAAATTCTTCATGTCTTAATAATGTGATGATAATACGATATCATCTTAATTATGTTTAAATAAGTGTTATACCACCAGTATACTTAGATGATTTCACTGGATTTCACTATTACGACTAACAGCCTTAAATGAAATCATTTTGAGCTTTCTTTACTCATGAAGAAATACGGATTACGACTTCTCTTGAAGTTACTATAATATTATAGACTTCTTAAGAATCTATTATAGAGTGAATAAAATACTTTAAATATCTCTAATGTTGAATTATGAGCTAATTCATCGTCATTAGATTTATTGTATGGATTAACTCTAAAACATAGTTCATCGCTATAATAATAGAATCAAAAATTATTATGAAACTCTATTACTTGCACTTACGAGTTCATACCCTACTAGGGATATCCTCTTAGTTGTATTAATTCATTTGATAATTTCCATTGAATACAAGTACCAATTTATTTGATACCATGTAAGTTTGGGTTTATTATTAACATATGTTCACGATTTTTAAAATCACCAAAAGTTTATCGATACCCTAAGTTCTAAATACTCTAGCATTATTGAACGATGATTATCGATGATATATATATTATCTTTGAACTTGGTGTATAATGATATTGCTGTTGATCATTTGAGGATATTATTAACAATGATTTCGTCTTGCCAGCACGTTGCGGACTATAGAACTCGACTCACTTGGTGATTGATAATTTAAAGGGGCATGTGGAACCTTCCTCACTATGCATTACATGATTTAAAATCCTTCGCTGCAACCCTATATCTTCATTGTTTTACTGAGGGTTTGGTATTTGTTACGTTTGGTTTGTTGTAGCCATGAGGGCACGCCTGTGTTCAGCTCCAGCTTCATTGTTTGTGGAATGGAACACTGCCACCTAAGTGTGGTGGTTGGAGAGACATACATCTCTCATTAATTTTTCTTCTTACCTACCCTGAACTATCGTGAGGTAGTGTAGCTTTGTTGGTGTCATTTGTCTAGTGTTGAACTCTTTCGTGGTTGTTGTTAGGCTTGCTCTTTCTCTTGTTGACAGTGTATCTTGCATCGTGAGCCCCCGTCGTCACTGTCACCTGCAAGTATGAGAGTTTGGCTTCTTGGTACGCTGGTTGCAGTGCTGTTGTTCCTTCATGGCTCCATAATCTCCACTTACAGGTGATCTAAATGTTTTAAAGTTTAATAATAGATTTTATTTATAGTCTTCAATTCTATAACAAGTTTTTAATTAAACTTCGGTTTCCATTTTGCAGGGATAGTTCACCTTAACAAGAAAAGGATAGGAATAAGCTCTCAAAGGGACTGACATTCAGTATACTGGTAAGCCCCAGTTACAAAATGTTTCTCCCTACTTGTTCACACCTTTGGGAAAGTTTCCAGTTGGAAGAAGTTACAGCATGGTGGTTACCCAGTCTTAGGTTGTTGTTCTTCAGTTTACTGGTTTTGGTTTTTGATTTGAAACCCTTGGTTTTAGCAGGGTGATTCCGACACAATGTCATGACTTGTAAAGCTCTCTTCTTGGTTAAAAGAAAGGATTTTACGTTGTTGTAAATATAAATTTTGATAGTGTTTGTTTAATGAAACCCCATGTCACAACATGGGTGCACTGGCTTTTAAGCTGGTTTTTGTATTTTGTTTAAGTTTAAGCCTTTTTTCCCTCTCACACAATACACAGTTTCTTTTGAAAACATAAGGGGTTCCCTTTGAACTCGGACTCAGTTTACCTTAATGTTATTTATATGACTCTGTGTACTTAGGGTTATTACGCTATTCGACTGTGTAATAAATATATACTCCTTATTATTTGCATTAGACTATTGTTAATGGTTTTTGGAGTGTCATTCAGTCATGATATAATTTATAAATTTTGTTATTTGCTCAAAATTATGAGCTAGGGTTTTCTTTGAATGAAACCCAGGTTAAAGAATTCTTTTAATTTTGTTAAGTGATCTCTGCTACTTGTAAAACAAATATTATTTTCAGTAAATATTATTATTATTGTATAATGGGATTTCTTAAATTTGTATTCTATTCATTTATTGGTTATAAGGACTATGACTAGTGAGTAACAGTTTATTTGTTTATGCTTGTATATAATGATCCAACCAATGGATTATAACTTGGTTTATTTTATTAGAAACAAAAGTATTTTTAGACTAGGGTTTTGACCCTATAGTTTTCTTTTGCAGGTATGACCTATCATCGATAATTTCAAAATCAGTTCTTACATAAATATGTATTTCATTTATTAAATTATAATCATATTCTGTTTGTTTTATGTAATAAATTACAGTTAGGGTTTATTAGAATTCTTGGGTAATATGTACAAAAACTATGTACTTAGTTTGTTCTTTTAAAAATTAGTTATTTTAAATACTTAGTATTACACTACTTGATTATTAGTAATGTTAGACTTAGTGTAGTTACTATTATTAGTGATTAAGCTATATGAATAATATTTATATCTTTAATGAACTTGAATGCAAACAAGGTAGTTTTAACTATATTATTTTTACTACATAAGCAACTAGTTATCAAATAAGCATAAGGAAAATAAATATATAACACACTCTATTTATCTTCCTACATATTTTAATTTGAAAATAAAAGTATAATATACTGAGTATAAACTTGACATATTAACTACTAGTGTATTCCCTTAACATAACAAATCTTCTATCTGTAATGGAATACTACTATTTCATTAACAACACATTTACATAAACAAATAACATAGGTAATCAGGTTATTGGTTCTTTTGATAATAACCTAAATAATGCAATACATTACTTTGTTATTATGAAATGCATTTTACATCTATTCATTTTAGTTTCTTCTCATTTTCTTCATCTAATTTAAATACTCTGCCTGTGCTGGAGTATGGCCTGGTCCTTCTAGATGCAAAAAAACATAGGTTAGAATTATTTTCCATCTATTTCAGATTCATTCTTTCAATATACTAAAATATTACTAACTCTAATAGTTAATAACCAAACATTTAACATTCATTAATCAGTCAAATTCACATTTAACCATATAACATAGTAAAACAAAAAGACTATAGAACCTAATTAAGCTGGAAAACAACAGCGTTAGGAGCCTGTTCCTACCTACCAACTCTTGGAGAGTGCTCAAACAGCATCTCCTTAGGACCCCTAAGCCTGTTCCTAGTATCCTTGGTTGAGAACTGGTGGAGCAAGCAAACAATAGACTAGTCCAATGACTCAGTAATCACTCTACACTCAGTAGTAAGATCCTTCAGCTAAAAAGCTGCACTATATCACTTTGCAGTTAACCCCTCAAACTCTTTCCACAAATTCCCTCACCATTGAATTTCTATGAAGTACATTCAACTGAATAAATACTTCTCTAGAAAATTAGTAGCCTCAACTCTCTTCAATGGGAATTTTTATAAATATTTCCTAGGTCTTTTCGGTCAGTTGTCATTAATTGAGCCACCTACTCTGATCCCACTTTCTTGGGGGATCATGACCCCAAATGTAGGGAGGTTTCCACCTGGAATAGTTGGAAGAGGTTTGAGGATGTTGCCACTTGTCTGTTTTCTCTCCACCCAGTATCCTCCACCAACTCTACTAGTAAACACTATTTTAAGAGCTCTCCTAAGTTGTTGTCTCCACTTTTATTTATTTATAATTAAAATATTCAGAATTACATTCAATATCCTTGACTCTGCTGAGTCATCAATTACAACTTAGCATAAAATTTAACATAATGTCTTAAATAAAATCAAATAAGATAATATTATTTTTGCAAAATTGGGGCATGTGACATACACACCCCCTTAGAACATAACATCGTGCTCGATGTTATTTATTCTTCATCCTCAGAATTCCCCTGGAACAGAATTGGATATGCATCTCGCATATTGCTTTCCAATTCTCAGGTGGCTTCCTCTGGACTAAGGTGCTTCCATTGCAACTTCACCTGTCCAATGGTGTGATTCTGAAGTGTGATCTCCCTCTGCCTGAGGATACATTCCGGTTCAACTAGAAAATATCCTTCTGGTTCCACATGTACATCATTGCAATTAACAACATGAGTAGCATCATGAACATATTTCTTTAATACATAAATGTGAAAAACATTATGTACTCATAAATTTGGTGGTAATGCTAATTGATAAGCTACTTGTCCAATCCTGGACAGAATTTCAAATGGACCACAGTAACGAGGTGCTAGTTTTGCAAAACTCCCCAATCTCAGAGAGCTCTTTTTGGGACTTACCTTGATGAACACATGTTCACCTACCTGAAACTCCTTTGGAGTTCTTTTTAAGTCTGCTTGACTTTTGTGCCAATCTTGTGCAACTTTCAGATTACCTTACACCTGTTCTACAATTTCTTCCATTTCCTTTAACAGTCCAGGACCTAATACTAATCTATCCACTGGATTACTCCAAGAGATAGGAGTATTACATTTCCTTCCATACAAAATTTTGAAAGGACTAAATATGGCTGATGTCTGATAATTATTATTATAAGCAAATTCTACCAAATGCAAATAATCCTCCCATTTACATGGCTAGTCTTTCACATACATTCTTAATAGATCTTCCAGTACTTGGTTTACTCTTTCAATTTTTCCATCTGTTTGAGGATGAAAAGAAGTACTAAAATTTAATTTAGTGTTTAAACCTTTAAACAAAGACTTCCAAAAGTTACCTGTAAATTTAGGATCTCTATCTGAGATTATTACTTTCGGTATTCCATGCAATCGAAAAATCTGTTTTAGAAAAATACCAGCTATGTTTACAGCTTTATAAGTAGTTTTAACAGGTATAAAGTGAGCTTATTTGCTTAACATATCGACTACTACCATGATAGAATCATTTAGATTCTGATTTCTAGGTAGTCCAGTAATAAAATCGAGACTAATTATCTCCCATTTCCAGCTAGGAATGGGTAATGGCTGAAGTAATCCAGCTGGGTGTTGATTTTTAGTTTTCACCTACTGACATTCAAAACACCTAGCAATATATTCTGCTACTTCAGTCTTCATATTTTCCCAAAAATATTCTTTTATTAGCATAGTTATAGTCTTTTGATAGCCTGGATGACCTGAGTATGGAGTTTTATGAATTTCATCTAGAATTAACAGCTTAACTTTAGGTACCTTAGGTACATACATTTTGTCTTTATACAGTAAGAAAAATTTTGCATTCAAACTGTACCCTTTAATTAAGCTTTCTGTTGGATTTTATTTAGTTTTAGCTTGTAAATTTTGGTAATTCTCATCTTGTTCTATTTCTTCTTTGAGTTGTTCATCCAAATCTGTAGTATATGTGCTAATGGCTGTTGCAAAATTCAGCCTTGCATTCCTACTTAATGCATCAACAACTTTATTTTCTTTAACTTTTATGTGTTGAATTTCAAAATCATACTTACTTAAGAAAGCTAGCCACCTAGCTTGTCTGGAATTTAGATTAGGTTGGTCTAACAGATACTTCAATCCTTTATTATCAGTCATTAAAATAAATTTTCTGCCAATTAGGTGATGTCGCCACATATTTAAATCATGTATAACAGCTGCTAATTCTAGATCATAAGTGGCATAATTCTTTCCATGAATTTTTAATTTTCTAGACTCATAGGAAATAACATGCCCTTCTTGAGTCAGAACACCTCCTAAGCCATCATTGCAGGCGTCATTGCACACGACAAATTATTTATTAGGATCGGCTATTCTTAAAATAGGTGTGTTGGTTAATAAAGTTTTTAACTTTTTAAAGCTTTCCTCGTATTTCTGGTTCCAATCAAACTTCTTTCCTTTTTTCTACAAATAATTTATCGGATTCGCGATCTTCGAAAAACCTTCAATGAAGCTCCGGTAGTACCCAATAATTCCCATGAAAGATCGAACATCCATTACATCCTTAGGAACTGGCCAATCTTCGATTTCCCTTATCTTTTCAGGATCTACTAGAATCCCTTCCTTGGTCACCACATGACCTAAGTATTGAATCTTATCCTTGAAGAAATCACATTTACTAAAATTTGCAAAGAGTTGATTATATCGTAACTCTTACAAAACAATTTTTAAATGTTCTTTATGTTATTCTTCATTTTTTTAATAGATTAAAATGTCGTCGATGAACATGACTACAAACTTATCTAGATGCATATGCATAACATTGTTCATTAAACACATGAAAATAGTTGGGGCATTAGTAATCCTGAATGGCATGATGACAAACTCGTAATGGCCATATCGAGTTCTAAAAGCTGTCTTAAAGATATCTTCATCTTTAATCCTAACTTGAGGATATCCAGACCTCAAATCTATTTTAAAAAACACCGTGGCTCCACGTAGTTGATCAAACAGATCATCTATGTAGGGCAATGGGTATCGATTTTTAATGGGCATCTTATTCAACTGACGGTAATCTATGCAAAGTCACATGTTTCCATCCTTTTTCTTAACGAAGATGACAGGTACCCCCCAGGGAGACACACTAGGTTGAATATACTTTTTATCAATTAGTTCTTTTAATTGTGACTATAATTCATTAAGTTCATGTATGTTCATTCTATAAGGGGCCTTTGAGCTAGGTACTACACCAAGTACTAGCTTAATGGTGAAATCCAATTCTTTTTTCGGAGGTAGTCTTGGAATTTCTTCAAGGAATACATCAACATATTCTCTTAAGACTGGTATGTCTTTCAAATTTTAACTTATTTGTCTTAATTACACTCTCCTCATCAGTTATTTTTTTTGCATAAGCTTTGCAACCCTTCCTAACAACTCTCTTAAGCTGAAGAGCATAAATCTACCTTATGGTGGTTTTTCTAGGAATTCCTTTTACACTTATTGGTTTTCCATCACTGTTTAAACATGTGAAGGTTTTATCATAACAATTTAAAATTATCCTATTTTATTCTAACAAGTCCATACCCATCAGTAAATCATAAGAACCAAGAGGAAAAAAATTAAGCTTCACAACAGTTTCTAAATGATCCATAACTACTGCACATTCTTTACAAAACAAGTTACCTTTCTTTTAGCACCAATGGCTAACTGAACCAACCAAGAATTATCAAATTTTTCAACAAGTAACTTACATTTTTCTACCATTTTAGGTGCATTATAACTAAGACTAGCTCCAGGATCAATTAAAATAGTTAGAGGGGTTTGATTTATCATACCTTCTACTTCCACCATGGAAGTTTGATATTCTGCTTGTCTATTATCCAAGGCTGCGTTGATTCTAGGCATCATCTTTGCTAATTCCCCAATATTCATCTCCTCATGTATGGTATGAAAATTACTAACAGTCTTCCTCCCATTAGGACAGACTGAAGCATAGTGTGGGCCATTACACTCCCAACAATTTATAGGTTCTTTGTGCTCAAAGTTCTTGGTATAATTACCATGGTTATTAGTAATTTCTTTACTCTTGGAATTATTTTGATTGTTGGGAGAATTATTCTTATTTCCTTGGAAGTTCTTATTATTAGCATAATTTCTGGCCTTATTGTTCTTAGAATTTCTGTTGGGCACAAAATCCTTCTTCTTTTGTTCATACTAGTTATTATTTTTCTTGGCTTTCTAGTTGGCCAAACTTTCCTTCTTTCGGTTCTATTCAAAATAGAAGTTAGCTTTCCTCATAGCTTCTTCCAAAGTCTTTGGATTGTCATATTCAATTATGTCCTTAATATGATAAGGTAGACAGCTGAGGAATCGATGTACCTTTGGTTTCTCATCTACAAGGTATGGTACATACCTAAGTAGACTTAAGAACTTGTTGTTCAGATCTTTCATTGTCATTGATCCTAATTTAAATTCACAAAAGTTTTTTGCTCTCTCTTCATAATATTGATCAGACATAAATTTCTTTTTAAATTACCTCTTAAAGGTATTCCATTTTACATTTTTCTCTTTTATTCCCTTAACTCTCTTCAAGTTCCGCCACCAAATGTCAGCCTTTCCTGAGAGGTTGTAGATAGCCATTCTAGCCTTTAACTGGTTAAAATAGTTATATATTTGGAAGTACTTCTTCATCCCAGATAACCAGGATTCTGCTTCCTCTCCCTTCTAAGTCTCTCTGTTGAATGTTGGTGGTTTTATCTTTTTGAATTCCCTAGAAATTTCCTCATAAGGTTTGTATTTTCTCTTTTTAGTGTACTAGTTATCATCACTACTATCACTAGTAGAATGGTAATTTCGTTGTTCACCAAACACCTCAGAAGATGAATTGTTTTCATCTTTAGTATGTTTCATCTTTTTAGATTTATGTTTATGACTTGTATCTTCTGATTCAGTTCTTCTACCCCTACCCTCAGTTTGAAATTTTTTAGTTAGGATCTGATTCAGCTCCTCCTGAGCCCTCAGAATCCTTTCATGCTCTCATTTTACAGACTCCATTTCAGATTCTAGGTCTTTTACAGTTTGTAACAGTTTTGAGGAATTGGTAGTTAAATCCTCTGGTATAGGATCTCTTGGTAAGTTTCCTAATTCAGTAACTGGAGATTCTTCCTCTACATATTCTTCTAACCTTTCCATACTGATTTGTTAAACTTCAGAAACAATTTCTCTATTGAATAAAATTTAAAATAAATACATTAGCATAATAATTTAATTTAATGTTTCATAAAAGCTAGTTGGCCTTCATCAAGGCCTAGTGTTTGAACCTTGTGCTCTGATACCACATGTCAAAACCCTAAATTTTCATGAAAATTTAAAATTTTGAGATAACACAAAATGTTTACAGTTGCAGTTAGATAACTGCTAGCAGTTAATATAAGAAATGAAACAAAAAAATAAAAGTAACCATTTAACTTTAACACATATAACTTAATGCTGTTTTAATTTTGATACATGATGTAAGTAATCTGCAATCAAATATTTAGCTCTACTGATAGTTTGAATGTCAAGTAGGTGAGGAGTAATTTTCTAGTTGGGGCTTACTTAGTGATTGCTAATGTATTTGGATTTCTGGCTCTTTATAGGCTGAACAAGTAAATTTTCGATCCAGTAAAATTTTATTATGGTGTTAACCAGATATACTTCAATTAGCATAGAATATATTGCTAGAGTAAAAGTTGTCTTGCTTAAATTCAAGGATTCTATGAGGTAAAACACCTTCTCTTTAAATGCATTATGAGTATATCAATATTTTAATAGCATGTCAATATGATCAATGTCTTTACACTATTGATGGACTATTATAAGAATGACTATTACTTAGATTTAAACTGCTTCCCATCGTTACTTTAAGCTAATCCAGTCCTTAATAGAGTCCAAGATTTAGTATATTAGCACTCTCACTGTAACAATAGTTTATTACTATTGTCAATATAAATTTCCAAGACTGTTTAAGTTAAGAAACAGACCTAAGGCCCTATGCGAAATATGTTACATAGAACTCTTGACTTATATTTAAGTAGCTTGGTGGAGGAAGTTATCAGATTATACTGCATTGCATTTACAGTCGTCCAAAAGTATAATTGTCGTCATTAAGTGACTTTTATTTGTCTAAATTATTCGTGTCTTAATAATATGATGATAATACAATATCATCTTAATTATTTTTAAATAAGTGTTATACCACCAGTATACTTCGATGATTTCACTGTCTTTCACTATTACGACTAACAGCCTTAAATAAAATCATTTTGAGCTTTATTTACTCATGAAGAAAAATGGATTACGACTTCTCTTGAAGTTACTATAGTATTATAGACTTCTTAAGAATCCATTCTAGAGTGAAGAAAATACTTTAAATATCTCTAATGTTGAATTATGGGCTAATTCATCGTCATTAAAGTTTTTATATGGATTAACTCTAAAACATAGTTTATCACTATAATAATAGAATCAATGATTATTATGAAACTCTATTACTTGCACTTAAGGGTTCATACCCTACTAGGGATCTCCTCTCAGTTGTATTAATTCATTTGATAATTTCCATTGATTCCAAGTACCAATTTATTTGATACCATGTAAGCTTGGGTTTATTATTAACATATGTTCACAATTTTTAAAATCACCGAAAGTTTATTGATACCCTAAGTTCTAAATACTCCAGCATTATTGAACGATGATTATCACTGATATATATATTATCTTTGAACTTGGTGTATAATGATATTGTTGTTGATCATTTGAGGAGATTATTAACAATGATTTGGTCTTGCCAGCACCCTGTGGACTATAGAACTCGACCCACTTGGTGACTCATAATTTAAGGGGGCACGTCAAACCTTCCTCACCATGCATTACATGATTTAAAAGTATTCACTGCAACCCTATCTCTTCATTGTTTTGCGGAGGGTTTGGTCTCTATTATGTTTGGTTTTTTTTGGCCATGAGGGCACGCCTCTATTGAGCTCCAGCTTCATTGTTTGTGGAATGGAACACTGCCACCTAAGTGTGGTGGTTGGAGAGACATACATCTCTCATTTTTTTTTCTTCTTACTTACCCTGAACTATCGTGAGGTAGTGTAGCTCTGTTGGTGTCATCTGTCTGGTGTTGAACTATTTTGTGGCCGTTTCCAGGCTTTCTCTTACTCCTGTTGACAGTGTAGCTTGCATCGTGATCCCCCATCGTCTTTGTCACCTATGAGTCTGAGAGTTTGGCTTCTCGTTATGCTGGTTGCAGTGTTGTTGTGCCTTCATGGCTCCATAATCTCCACTTACAGGTGATGTAAATGTTTTAGAGTTTAATACTAGATTTTATTTACAGTCTTCAATTCTATAACAAGTTTTTAATTAAACTTTGGTTTCCATTTTGGAGGGATAGTTTGCGTTAACAAGAAAAGGACAGGAATCACCTCCCAAAGGGATTGACATTCAGTATACGAGTAAGCCCCAGTTACAAAATTGATCTCCTTGCTTGTCCAGACCTTAGGGGAAGTTTCCAGTTGCAAGAAGTTACAACATGGTGGTTACCCAGTCTTGGGTTGTTGTTCTTTAGTTTACTAGTTTTGGTTTTTTATTTTAAACCCTTTCTTTCAGAAGGGTGACTCTGGCACAATGTCGTGACTTGTAAAGCTCTCTTCTTGGTTAAAAGAAAGGATTTTACCTTGCTGTAAATATAAATTTTGATAGTGTTCATTTAATGAAACCCTATGTCACAACATGGGTGCACTGGATTTTAAGCTGGTTTTTGTATTTTGTTTAAGTTTAAGCCTTTTCGCCCTATCACGCAATACACAGTTTCTTTTGAAAACATAAGGGTTTCCCTTTGAACTCGGACTCAAATTACCTTAATGTCATTTATATGACTCTATGTACTTATGTTTATTACCCTATTCGACTGTGTAATAAATATATATTATTTATTATTTGCACTAGACTATTGTTAATGGTTTTTGTACTATCATTCAGTCATGATATAATTTATAAATTTTTTTAGGCTAGGATAGGCTAGAGTAGGATAGGATAGGCTAGGGTAGGATAGGATAGGCTAGAGTAGGATAGGATAGGCTAGAGTAGGATAGGCTAAGCTAGAGTAGGCTAGGTTAGGCTAGGGTAGATTTTGCTAGGCTAGGATAGGTTATGGCATAGTAGGCTAGGCTAGAGTATGGTAGTCTAGGATAGAGTAGGTTAAGCTAGGCTAGAGTAAGATAGGATAGGATAGAGTAGGATAGGGTAGTTTGGGTTAGGCTAGGATAGGCTAGGATAGAGTAGTCTAAACTAAGGTAGAGTAGTCTAGGATATTGTAGAGTAGGACAGGCTAAGATAGGTTAGAGAAGGCTAGGATAAGCTAGAATAGGCTAGAATAGGCTAAGCTAGGATATAATAGAGTAGCATAGTCTACGCTAGGCTAGGGTAGGCTAGGGTAGGCTAGTCTAGGCTAGGATAAACTAGGATAGGCTAGAGCAAGATAGATTAGGCTATTATAGGCTAGAGTATACTCATCTAGATTAGGGTAGGCTACTCTAGAGTAGGTTAGGGTAAGCGGGGGTAGGTTATGCTAGGCTACAATAAGATAGGATAGAATAGGCTAGGGTAGGCTACATTAGACTAAACTAATTTAGAGGTTGTTAGGCTAGTCTATAGTAGGCTAGGATAAGATAGAGTAGGACAGGCTAAGCTATGCTAAAGTAGGTTAGGTTGAACTAGAGAATGCAAGGCTAGGCTAGGCTAGAGTTGGATAGAGCAAGCTAGGCTAGAGTATGATAGGTTAGGGTGGGATAGGCTAGGCTAGAGTAGGTTAGGATATAACAGGTTAATCTAGGCTAGAATAGGTTTGGGTAGGATAGGCTAAGCTAGATTAAGATAGGATAGGTTAGGCTAGAGTAGGCTAGAGTAAGCTGGGGTATAGTAGGATGGGTTATGCTAGGTTATAGTAGGGTAGGTTGGAGTAGGATACAATGTAGTAGGCTATGCTAGAGTAGGCTAGGTAAGGATAGGCTACAATAGGATACCCTAAAGTAGGGGTGGTTAGAGTATGTTAGAGAGGAGTAGGCTAGTCTAGAGTAGGTTAGGCTAAGCTAGAGTAGTTTAAGATAGCATGGAGTAAGCTAGCTTATAGTAGGATAGGTTAGGGTAGGTTATGCTAGGATAGGCTAGAGTAGGTTAGGCTAGGCTAGGCTAGAGTGGGCTAGGCTAAGCTATAATAGTCTAGGATAGGATATGATAAATTAGTCTAGAGTAGATAAGTTTAGAGTAGGTTATTCTATAGTAGGTTAAGGTAAGATAGGATAGAGTAGGATAAGCTAGGATAGGTTATAATAGGAAAGGCTATAATAAGATAGGATAGGATAGGGTATATTATTCTAGCGTAGGCTAGGCTAGCATAGAGTATGTTAGAGTAGGATACGATACAGTAGGATAGGGTAGAGTGAGATGGGATATATTAGGTTTTTCTATTATAGAGAAGGTTGTCCTAGAGTAGGCTATTCTAGAGTAAGTTAAGCTAGGCTAGAGTAGGTTGGACTAGGCTAGAGTAGGTTAAGCTAGTCTACAGTAAGATATTATAGAGTAGGATAGGGTATGTTATGTTAGACTAGACTAGGTTTGAGTAAGCTAGGATAAGGTATAGTAGAATAGGCTAGGATAAGCCAGAGTAGGATATGAGAGGCTACTATAGGCTAGGGTAGGCTAGGCTAGGATAGAGTAGGCTAGGTTAGAGTAGGCCAGGATAGAGTATGCCAGTATATTAGGATAGAATGTGATAAGCTAGAATAGGCTAGGATAGGCTAGATTAGTGTAGGTAAGCCTATAATAGAGTAGGATAGAGTAGTCTAGAATAGAGTAGGGTATGCTAGGCTAGGATAACGTGTATTAGGCTAATCTTAGTTAGAGTGGGATTTGATATACGCTAGAGAAGCATAGGTTAGAGTATTCTAGGATAAGATAACGTATAGTATGCTAGGGTAGATAGGGTAATCTAGAGTAGGATAGAGTAGGATAAAGTAGACTAGGATAGGTAAGGCCAGGTTATCCTATAATAGGATGGGATAAGCTATAGTAGTCTAAGCTATAGTATGATAAGACATGCTAGGATAGAGTAATCTAGAGTAATATAGGATAATATATAGTAGGATAGAGTAGACTATGGTACATGTGACTAGGATAGTGCAGGATAAAGTAGGCTAGGATAGAGTATCCTAGTGTAGAGTACAGTAGGGTAGGGTAGAATATGTTAGGCTAGAGAAGACTTTAGTAAATTAGGGTAGAGTAGGCCAGGATAGAATAGTTTTGATTAAATTGGGATAGAGTAGTTTAGGCTAGGGTAGAGTAGGGTACACTAGAGTAGGATAGCTTAGAGTAGGCTAGGTTAGAGTAGGATCGGCTAGAGTGGGATAGATTAGGATATGGTAGAGTAAGCTAGAGTAGGCTAGGGTAGGATATAGGAGAGAGTAGGATAGGATAGGCTAGGATAGGATATGATACGTTAGGCTAGAGTAGGATTGGATATAGTATGATAGAGTATTCTAAGCTAGAGCAGGATAGGTTGGGCTTAGCTAAAGTAGTCTATGCTAAAGTAGGCTAAGTTATGCTAGGCTCAAGTAGGCTAGGATATTGTGGTATATGCTAGGATAGATATAATAGGATATGATTGGATAAGATAGGATAGGATTTACTAGAGTAGTCTAGAGTAGGTAATCCTAGAGTAGGATAGGATAGGATAAGATAGAGTAGGAAAGGATATGATACGGTAGAATAATGTATAGTAAGGCCTACCCTATCCTAGACTAGGTTATCCTACTCTAGCCTAGACTAGCCTATCCTACTCTAGGCTACCCTACTAGGCCCGAGAGAAGCAAAGTTTAGGATATGATAGAGTAGGCTAGGTAAGGATAAGATAAAGTAGGCTAGGCTAGGAATATCTAGAGTAGACTAGGAAAGGATAATATACAGAAGGATAAAGTAGGTTTTGGTAGAGTAGGCTAGAGATGTTTGTAGGACCAAAAAATCCAGTCTCTTTAATGCCACTTGCACGTTAATTTCCAACTAGAATCTAAGTATATAAAGAGTGTTTTAAAAATATGATCCAAGATTCCATTCCACAAATTCATCAAGTTATGTCACCCCAAGTACATATGCATGGAAAACAAAAACCTAATAAAGGAAAGAAGAAAAATGGTCTAAAAAATGAGAGTTAAAGGGGTCAAGTGGCATAAAATAAATATGAAAAGATAAAATGTAAAAATTAATTAGTCATTAGACTATTACTATTAATTTATAGGTGATATCATGGCTAACTGTATTCTTTTTCCTTAGAAATTATATATTGTAATTTGAGCCGTAAGCTCGAGGATGGAATTTTTAGAACTAGAAGTTTTTTTTCCTAATATGTTGATTCATATGCATATTTTTTTCCATGTAAATATTTTTCCATATATTAAGGACACAGATTCCTATAGAGAGTTCTTCTATTTTTTTCTTTTGTTATGTTTTCCATTGTATGTGAGGTTTCATGAGAAATATAATAAATCATATTGGAGCATATTTGGTCCAACTAATCATTGGTGATACCATTTTGTGATTAAATACTGAATGTTATGTCAGAAATACAAATCTATGTACAAAATTACTAAATTTTGTATTTTGGACCTTAGTATGATTGAATTTGTCTTCATTTAGGAAATTCACCTGGTGACACTTCCTGAATTCAAAGATTGTCTCCATTTGTTAAATTGATCTCCATTTCCTTATTTCTCTATTGGATTTAATAAAATTCATCCGCAATTTACCTTTGCTTCTACACAATTATTCATAAACTAGTTAATATACCTAAAGCTTTCAAACTATGAGTCAAATTCAAGTTTCATCACAATTATATCCCTAATATGTATAAACGTTGATCCCTATCATGCCTAGACATGGTCTATTTTCAGCCTAATACACCTATGGGAACTAACACTTGATAGTGTATTCCAAGAGAAGTAGGGACCCCTCTCTCTGTTATACACTTCCCAAATCTTTCCTTTTGTTATATGGAATCTCAATAGTTTTGATTTACATTTCCTGTAGTTTACATTTCATGCAATTTAAATTTCCAACACTTTCCATTTGATGAAAGTGTGTCACTCAAGTGTGATTTTTTTTTTCATACACTATGTGGTTTGGTTTCCCCTTCTCAATCAATGTATAAAAACATGGTTAATTTCTAGTGATTTTGATGTAAAAAACAATAGCTCCATGAAACCTATTAGTATATTCTTGAGTAGGATGCTAGCATGCGTACTTAGAGAGACCAATTAAGTCTTTTTTTTACATATAATTTACATAATACCTCATTAGTTTACTGACACTCGTTGATAATTTATGTGAGGTAAAACTACGAAATTATTTTTCTCAACATTTTTGCACCATTTCCAGGGAGGTGTCAAACAACTAGGTTTGAATTGGTTTCCCATTTCGTAGATAATATTTTTTGAATAGATTGCCCATATCCTAAAACATAAGAAGACAATTTGGTAAGGCAAGAGGTAAGAACATGCATTCCATCCCGCTTCACTTTCTACATAGTATCACTTGATTTAGAAGATCGTTATACTAGATGAATTGATGCATGGATAATTTGGTTTCTAGTCCTTTCATGATAGTTTGTTTCTTGGAATAAATAAGAGCTTCATGTCAAAAGATTAGTGAAATCATGATCTTAGTAGCATAGGGTGCTTGAGTACGTGCTTTGCTTTGGAAGTTTCTTTTCTTTGAATATTTTTTTATTTGATTTTTTATTTGCATATAAGTTGTAGTTTTCAGGAATAATTGGACTGACAGTAGTGAGGTTCTTACATCCTAGTACGGGGGAGATGTGTAACTTTAAACATAACAAAGTAACTTTATGTGCAATAAGAGTAGTGAGGTGCTTAAAACCTAGTATGTGGGAGATGTGTAATGTTACATGTAATGAACAAACATTATGTAACAAAAGTTAAAGTAATTTTTTTTTTAATTTCGGCTCATGAAAAGAAATTGGATGCCTCTTGGTGCTTAATAGATCTGCATTTAGGATGGATCTATGCTATTTTCTCCAAGATTCACTATACAACCTAGTATGAGGGAGATCTTGTAACAATTGTTATGAGGGAGATCTAGTAACGTTTGCAATGATTTTTAATAATAAAACAATAAAAAAAAAAAATTGTAATTAGCCACCAAAATAAATGTCGGCAAAAAAAAACCCTAATACAGGGGAGATGTTGTAATGTCCATACCTAACAAAACAATAAAAAATTAAAAAAATAATTATCTACCATAAATAATGTCAGTCATAAAAACAACACAATATCGGGGACATGTTGTAATGTTCTTACCTCAAAAAAAAAATAGATTTATACACACAAAAAATTGTTTTCCTTGCACATGATTTTAAAATCATGTACAAGGCTTCCTAAACAACCCATGCTTTTATTGTACATGATTTAGGAGGAACTTGCAAATGGTTATAAAACCATGTGCAAGTCCTCCTAAACAAACCATGGTTTTACTATACATTGTTTAGGAGGGCCTTGAAAATGGTTTTAAGATCATGTGCAAGGCCTCCTAAACAACCCATGATTTTAGAAGGGCCTTGTGCATGGTTTTAAAACCATGTATGGGGGGGGTGTTGTATTGTTCATTCCTAATAAAATAAAAAACATTATATGTGAGACATAAATAATATGAAATATTAATAATAAAAAGATTATATGTCGACCTTAAGTTAAAAGATGTGTCTTTTAGTTTGAATAAAATCGATGGCTATATATAGGACATACCAAAGGTAATATATCCTTGAGTGCAATACTTAAGAAGAGGTTTGCACCTCGATAGATTTTATCCCTCTCGATGCTTGATAGAGACTAGGATTTGGATCTATGCTAGTATTATTGCATCAAGAGTAGTGAGGTTCTTAATAACCAACATGGGGGAGATGTGTAATGTTACATGTAACAAACTAATGTTATGTGCAGTGAGAGTAGCAATGTGCTTACAACCAGGTATGGGGGAGATGTGTAATGTTACATGTAACAAACTAATGTTATGTGCAGTGAGAGTAGCAATGTGCTTACAACCAGGTATGGGGGAGATGTGTAACGTTACCTATAAATAAATCAAGTTATGTACTAAAAGTAAAAATTAATCAAATTTTTTATGTCATCTCATAAAATGAAAGAAGAAAATCGAATAAAAAACAATTTAAAAAGATCATATTCACTTGTAGAATAAAAATGTAAAACCAAATAAAATGTCATTAAAATAACAACACCTCAATAACTTGGATGCCTCTTGGTGCTTCATAGATCCTTGTTTAGGATGGATATATTCTAGTTAGTATAATTTCAAGTTTTTATATTTGTATGAATCTTTTTTCAATCCCAACATTAGGTTTTTCAATAAAAATAAGGAGAAAAAAAGGCTTCATATCCCAACAACACTCTTCTCCTTTGGTACCAAAACTGTATTGTGGATGTTGGAAATCAACAGATGGTTTTTTGTATTTTTCATCAATTAGAAAATAATGTAGAATCCACAATTCCTTCTTCAATATTAGTTCATGTATGTCAAGTGGAAGCTCCAGCTCATTCAATTCAATATTATGATAACTTAGCAACAAAAATTTCATAAAACATCAACATTAAGGTTTTCTTAGATATTCCCTAAGAAACCTCTTTATTGTTCCAATAAGATCCACTCAAATATTTAGTATCACAACTCATACTCCCTTGATTTAGTATACAAAATTCAAATAGTGGTACCTAGACATTAATACCAACATCACTCCCCCTATATTACATCAAAGTCAACCAAGATGTATCAAAGGTAAAATTTGAAGAGTTGATTTTAGTGCTTTTCATAAATTTGAATAGTCGAATACCATTTTTAATCAAACCAAGTATTTAGTTGGTGACAAATGTTTGATCTCTAATTAAAGGGGAGAACTATCGAAACTCAACAGAAAATACATTCATAAGAGATCTTTCAGAAACATTTATTTTCTTTGGAAATCACATCAACAGAAGGATATATGAAGCTACAAGAAGTGCAGATCATGCAGCTACTAGAAGTGAAGAACTATATAATTAATAGATCTATAAGATGTAATTACCATCAACAAAATCACTTACAATCCATGGTCATGAGGTGATTGTTGATTTAGAGATTCAATTGAATGACAGAAAGTGTTATGGATTGTTTGGTATTAATGAATGAGGGTGATAGAATAAAATTATATGACTTCACTTAACCTATGATAAACTATGTCAAAAAGAGGCTAAAATTTGAAAAAGAAGCTAAAGCACTAGCTACATAGGATGACATAGGTTGAAAGGAACTAGATTGATTGTATGCATGCCTATGTTCCCTATATAATGAATCAATTTGTAGAAATACAAAGAAGTGTTTTACCACAAAAGATAATAGTTCCCTACAAAAGTTGTCGTAACTATACATTGCTACCAAAAGATGTTACTAGACATATTGCAGGATGGGAACAATGAAAAGCATGTTAGTTGAAATATTTTTTTCATATAAGATCAAAATAAAATATATGGTTTCTGCTCCAAAACATCTGGACATGGATTTGGTCCTACC
>LPNX010757285.1:8898-21353 GCA_001517045.1 Pseudotsuga menziesii | reverse complement strand
AGTCTTGTATTTTGTTTTTGCAATGATTTATGGAGTTTGAGGATATGCCCTTATCTGAAATCCTTATGGCATGCTTAGGTGACAAGGTGGGGTGCATAAATTTTGAAGAGAAATGTTTTGACCATGTCATTTGCACCAAGGGATTCACAAGAAGCCCAAGTGCAGTTTTCTTTGGAGCGAGGTGTGCCTGCTGTGATTGGTGTAATGGGGACACAACAGATTCCTTACCCTTCCCATAGTAAGGATCGAAACGTCGAGATTTGCGAAATCATCCAACGCAGCTCCTTCTTATTTATAATTCTCCACTGCGTAAATGACTACTTTCATAAATACTAGTTATTGGTAAGTTGTAATAGCAATAATTATGTAGTTTGTAGATTGATATCTATCATAAATTTGTTTGAATATCATCATTGTCAAGCAATAACAACTTCTTAAAGGGTGCTAGCTCAATGGTAGAGCGCCTGCCTAATTATGGGCAGGAGGTTGGTGGTTCGATTCCTCCGTGCCCTATCATAAATTTGTGACTACAAAAACAACTAAATTCACATATATATGACTATTAGTAGCTAATTTCTCGTATCTTAGTCGTATTTAGCTTAGTCATTAATATGTTAACTTCTAGTAGTTTATTTAGTCGTATATTTGGTCATTAATGGTTGCAATCAGTGACTAAATCAACGACTAAATCAATGATTAACTCAGTGACTAAATCAATGACTAAATCCATGACTAAATCAATGACTAAATCATTAACTATCAATGACTAAAACAATGACTAAATAATTGACTATCAATGACTAAATCATTGTCTATCAATGACCAAATAAATGACTAAATCATTGACTATCAATGACTAAATCAATGACTTAATCAGTGACTACTAAGTCAAGCTATTAATGACTAGTGAAATACGACTAGCTATAAGATAGTGGTAATTTGCTACTATTAGTCACCGATTCAAAAATAGTCGGTCATAGCCTGATTTTAGTCATTTTTTTAGTCATTAATTTCTCATTTTCTACTAGTGATAGTGTCATAATACAAAAATGGGGTTCTTAAGCCACCAAAATATAAATACACGGTAGTACAAAATGTATCAATCCTAGGTATCTAAGCCTGTGGAGGACGAGGGGGGTTGTGATCATGAAATGTCACCACGGATCTAGCTAGCCATCGAAATAGCTGCACCCATCCTTGTGGTACACCCACCACCTAGCGCTGCATGGCCTTAGGCAAGTCCTCAACTTGTGCCATGGGTACTCTGTGTTTCAGCCTGATGAAGTTTGTATGAATTCTTTGGAGCGTCTGCTCCACATCCACACTCGTAATGTCATCCCCTCTTCCCCTCCATCTATGATGAGGGAAGCCTTCAGGCCGCCATGGTCCTACATATGCATGCATATGATAGGATGTCACTATGTATTGTCACCAAAAAACATGTCTTTTGATTCCATATAATCAGAAAACACAAAAAAATTAAATAACTCAAAATCTTAAAAGGAGGGTCGAGATTCATTACCAATGTCACCGTATGCCGATTTTGGTGGTAGCGGCATGTCAAGGTCTCCCCAAAAATCTATCCCCGCATAGGGGTAATCATCGATGGAAACTATCTGTCATTGCCACCATGGAAAGAAATCAACTGGATAGGGGTTGGGCACCCTACCTTCACCCAGTCTGCGCATCACATTTTCCCAACACCGTTGGGCCAGATCTCAAACCCCGTGTAGAGGAATGTGAACTCTAGGGCTCAATCCCAAAACACGCTCAAAGAAGAACATGCTCAGTATGCTGCTGAAACCGAAGTTTTGCACCCGGTCCATCTTGCAATCGTTGAGCTATTGTTTCATGTTGCTCAATAATGTCGTACTCCAGTCATAAACTATGGGCCTCATACACTCCACTACATAGAACATCAGAGGTCACGAGGCCTGATGGAGTGAGGCTAGCCCCACTATCTTACTGAGTGTCAGTAGAATGGCCTTTAGGCCTAGCACCTGTATGGATTTAGTTGGGATGTAAGTCCCCAGCTTCTCCATGTCCAAAAATTAGTACACTGCAATGTACTCATCTATGGTCAGGCCACCTCTGGGCCCACGAGATCATAGGTTCACCACTTCCCCCCGTCGGGAAAGTCTAGTAATAAAGTATATGTCCTCCACTTCTATGGTGAGGCACATCCCATCTATCTGGAAAGACTCTGAGTTTGGATCCCAGTAGTCTACTATCATTTGCAGCAGTCTTGGTTTGGCCCTTAAGCCACCAAGACACCAAAACTTGTAGAGCCTGCATGCACGTAAGGTTGTTGAGCCATTAGGTGTTCCCTTATTGCCTCTTCTACATCCCCGTGCTCATGTTCTCTCCATTCTAGAACCATCCTGCATATAAAATTCAAGTTTGAGTCATTAGAACACTTTAAAAACATTGAACGCGCCGCATACGCGACTATTTTCTAAACAGTCGCATATGTACGTGACTTTGAGGTTTTTTTCTACGTATATCTAGCCCTATACGTGGAAAAATCCTTGATTTCCATGTGGGATGTGGCATGCATATTAGAATGGCCTAGAATCTTAATTTGACCATGGAAATTTGTAAAATTTGCATGAAAATGAAAGAGCAGGGCATGGGTAAGTACCTGGAAAAAAAGGTAGTGGATTCCGCTGACTGGATCTCCTGGAATTCATTGCATTTTAAATACTAAAATAAAATTTACTCTGTTTACCTACAAATACAAATCATATCTACTATTTCCATTCTCTTAAGAATTATTTCATTTATTTAAAGCATTCTATCTGTGCTAGAGTACTGTTATAGCTGATTTTAGCACACCTGGTGAATCACACTTGTATGGCCTTCCCCTATCCCTCTGCAGAATTTTTGGACCCCATGGACCTTTTTTATACCTTTGATGTTTCCAAGATCATCCTTAAAAACATGCTTAATTTGCTATACGCGACTTTTAAACCCTTTATCGCGTATATACGTGGGTTTGACCCTAAAACCACGTACATCGGGATGTGTGCAAAAGGCCAAATTATTTTGGAGTTTTCCTTGATGTGGATTTGACTCACTTATCTCCTGGCCTTCCATATGCCTTGAGATCACTCAGATTCGACCCTTCATTACCCCATTGAAGATCTATATAAGGAACCCTTTGGATACATTGAAGCATATGTGAGAATTGAGAGCAAAGAAACTATAGTCCATTGTTTCCAGAACTTATACTTGAGTCTATATCCCTTTGTCCCTTGGAGCAATTTGGTGTTCTTCCCAAGCTTGCCTTTTGCTTGTGAGCTTTCTATCGAGAGATGGAGGATTGAGGCGGTGGAGGCCCAAGTAGGGGATTCAGTTTCTCCAATTCGCAGACTTGCCGACAGAGGTTGTATTCATTGTAATCTCTAATCTTATATTAATAGAAATATCTTTTCCTGTCCAATAATGTATGTTTGAATGAATATTTTATCCATGGATGATTTGAAATGCTTATATGTTGTTGATTATATATGCTAGAGTATATCTAACACCAATATATATAGCATGCTTGTCTTGTTTACTGATTGTTGAGGGAGTAATTTATCAATTCAAGATGGAGTTGGAAATATCAACGGGGATCTACATCAACCGTTCGGAATAAGGTACGAATCGAGATCCTTTAGTGTTATATATTTGATTTCTCTTGCATATTGGAAAGGATTGATTTCTGGAGTCAAGCTGCCTGTTGTGGTACCCCAAGCCATAGGAATTTCTCTCCGTAACAAGTATGACCTAGTTTCTAGGTGTGGAAAAACACAACCTAGAAATTTAATTTCTTTCTATTTCATTACTTCCCTAAACCATTTTTATTGCTATAAATAATCAAATAAGAATACTTAATCTAACATTTCACAAACTCTAAACTCTAACATTCATGTAGCAGCTAAACTAAGATTTATTTAACTCAGACAGTAAAATAAAATAACATAGAACCTATTGAGGACAAGATGACAACAGCTTTAGGAGGTCGTTCCTCCCTACCAATATCCTGGAGATCACTCAAACAATGCTTCCTTAGGACCCCCAAGCCTGTTCCTGGTCTTCTTGGCTGAGAACTGGGTGGAGAATGAAACTATAGAACCCTATGTCACCTGACTAGTTCAATACCTCAGTAAAACAATCTGCTCTCAGCAGTATGATCTCCATCTTAAAAGATGCAACTAGATCATTCACAGCAGTTATCCCCTCAAACACTTTCTATATTCCCCTCCATTGAATTTCTCTGAAGTACATTCATTCACCTTGAATGATCACTTCTCTAGAATGAGCAGACTCAACTCTCTTCAATGGGAATTTTTATAAAGATTCCTAGGTCTTCCGGGTCAGTTTTCATTAATTGAGCCACCTGCTCCGATTCCACTTTCTTGGGGAATCATGACCAAAAATATAGGGAGGTTGCCACCTGCAACAGTTGAAAGTGATTTGAGGATGCTACCACATGTCAGTTTTCTCTCCACCCAGTCTCATCCACCAATTTGACCAGTAAACACTCTTTTAACAGCTCTCCTAAGCTATTGTCTCCTCATTTATTTATTTATAAATAAAATATTCTGAATTTACATTAAACATCCTTGACCCCACTGGGTCATCAATTACAACTTAGCATAAAATTTAACATAATGTTCCTCAAATAATATAAAAATGTTTTTGCAAAATTGGGGCATGTGACACTTACATTCAACATAGCTATAACTGATCTCTTCATAGCTCTACCAGTCACAGCCCTTTTCAGGCGTGCTTGGGTTTCCAACCGTTGGCCCCGATTGATGTAGCTCTACCCCTTGCATCCACATAGGAGGAATCTTCCCATGCTCAGGCCGAGGTTGATAAGGCCACCAGATTTGTTGAATGGATCCATCACATCCTCCAACATGTCCATGAAATTTTGGAGAAGTCTAATACTAAATACAAGCAGTGACATGACCAACATCAGGTTCCACATAAGTTCCAGGTTGGGGATAAGGTTTAGTTACATTTACAGAAAGAGAGGCTCACAGACCCCATCGAAAGCTTCGTCCACTTTGATATGGGCGATACACCATCACCAAGGAAGTTGTTGATAGTGATTTTGAATTAAGTATTCCTCCATTCCTTGGCCTACACCCAGTATTCAATGTGGAACTACTTCGATCATATTTTGCACCACTGTTGGGCACCTTGTATTTGGTAGAACAATTGACACCTACAGATCTTAATCCTGACTGCATGGAACAAGAAATCATTGATCATATCATGGACACACAGGTTAAGGGCACCCTCCAGAAGTTTCCCCATTTTATGGGGGCACTCAACACAATGGAGACCATTGCTTCCTAAGGGGGGAGGAATGATCTAGATGGGTATAGGTGGCCACCCACCTATTCCATTGGCTCAAAATAGTTTTTCATGTTGACAATTTTCTTGTAATTTTATGCGTTTTTTTGAGTCCTAAACGTTCAGGGCCGTTTTGAGGTCCTAAACGTTCAGGGCCGTTTTGAGGCCGTTTTTGGAGATTTGGGGGCCAAATGATTGCCATCAGCATGCATTAAATTGATTAAAAGTTGTAAATCGTAGATATACCTTTCCAATGAGCTATAGAATGCCCAAATCAGAGATCATATGCAAAAGTTACGACCCCGGGAAGTTGACTGTCCAACTTACCACCTTGGGGCCGCAAACTTTATGACGATTCATCTTCTAGGGTTATGTTTTGGACTTTTGGGGTTCTCACCCTCATTTTTATTATAAATAGGCCCCTTTGGCATCATTTTGTATTCAGTTTGTCACAAGTGAGCGTAGCATCCACGTCTCTTCTCAGAGATACAACTACCACCATTCTAGCTGCTTTTGTTTTACAGTTTGTCCTGTTTCATTCATTTAATAGAATCTGAGTTCACTGTATTACTGTGTTTATCTCCATATATATCAGTGCATTCGATTATATATATATTCTCTTTCATTTTTTTCTCACATAAATCTGGATCATACACCTTCTTCCATACAGAGCTTCATATGGACTCATTCCCAATTATGCTTGTTGTCCATTATTATATGCAAATTATACCAAGTGTAAATAATCCTCCCACTTGGATGGTTTTTCCATCACATACATGCGAAGCATGTTTTCAAACACCATATTTACTCTCTATGTCTGTCCATCAAACTGAGGATTGTAGGAAGTGCTGAAGTTCAAATTTGTACCCACCCAAATCTACAAACAGACCCTTCCAAAAATTGGAAGTGAACTTGGTATCCCTACCAGAAATTATTGCCTTAGGAAAACCATGCAATTTGAAAATCTCTTTCCTGAATATTTTTGAGATGGTGTCGGCCTTATACGTGGACTTGAACAGTATAAAATGTGCTTCCTTTATCAACTTTTCCACCACAACCATGATGGAATCATGTTGTCTCATAGTCATTGGAAATCCTGTAATAAAATCCATGGAAATAACTTCCCATTTCCATTCTGGAATTGGAAAAGGATGCAATAAACCTGCTAGGTGTTGATGCTCAACCTTCACCTGCTGACATTTCATGCACTTACAAATATACTCTAGAATGTCCTTTTTCATTCCTGGCCAAAAATGCTTCTTTCTGAATGTAGCAATTATTTTCTGATATCTTGGGTGACCAGAATATGGAGCTTGATGGATTTCATTCATAACAATTCTCCTCAATTCTTATACATTTGGAATATAAATCCCATTCTTATAGGTAAGAAGTTCATCTTCTTCCAATTTATATCCCTCATAATTCCTTTCAAGGCTTTGCTACTGCAACTTGTCCTTTATTTGCACATACATTTCATCTTCAGCAGTATGATTAATAATCTATTGTCTCAAATCTATTTGGTAAGTACTAAGAGATGCCACATGCATTTCATGCACCTTCTAGCTGAGTGCATCAGCCACCTTATTTTCTTTTTATTTTATGTGCTTGATTTCAAAATCAAACTCACACAAAACTGCAGCCATCTAGCTTGGCTATCATTTAAAGTTGGATGATCAAATAAGTATTTCCAAACCACAATGGTTTGTCCTTGGCTCAAATTTTCTTCCCATTAAGTAATGCCTCCAAATATTGAGAGCATGTACTATGGCTGCAAGTTCTAAATCATGAGTAGCATAGTTCTTCTCATGGTCCTTCAAATTCATAGACTCATAGCATTCCATGTGGTTTTCGTGCATAAGAACCCCTCCATGTCCTTGACTACATGCATAAATACACACCACAAAGTCTTTTTCTGGGTCTGCAATTTTTAGAATTGGTGCACTTGTAAGAAGATTCTTCAACTTCTGTAAGCTCTCCTCACATCTTGGTTTCCATTCAAAATTTATCCCCTTCTTTTTCAAAGAATAAATTGAATATGCAACCTTGGAGAAATTTTCAATGAAACTCCGGTAGTATCCTGTAAGTCCCATAAAAGATCTCACATCTGTCACATTTCTTGGGGTTGGCCAATTCATGATGGCCTCAATCTTTTCAGGGTCTATAGATATTCCTTCATTCAAGATAATATGACCCAAATAATGAATTTTATCTTTATAAAAGTCACATTTTCTCATCTGTGCGTACAACTTATCATTCCCTTAGCAAATTCAATGTCATTCTCATATTTTCCTTATGCTCTTTTTCATTCTTAGAATAAATAAGAATGCCATCTAGGAAGAAAAGAATAAACTTGTCTAGATACTTGTTGAAAACACTATTCATGAGACACATGAATGTAGCTGGTGCATTTGTGAGACCAAATGGTACCACTACAAACTCATTGTGTCCATACCTTGTTATTAAGGTTGTCTTATGAATATATTCATCTTTGATTCTTACCTGATGGTAACCAGACCTCAAGTCAATTTTTGAAAATACCTTTGCTCCTCTCATTTGATAAAAAAGGTCATCAATTCGAGGCAAAGGGTACTTCTTCTTCACACTAACCTTGTTAAATTGTCTGTAATCAATACATAACCCGAGTGTCCCATATTTATTTTTCACAAACAGAACCGGTGATCCCCAAGGGGACACACTAGGCCTGATATACTTCTTTTCCAGCAATTCCTTCAACTGCATTTTCAGCTCAAGCAATTTTGGTGTGCTCGTACTGTAAGGTGTCTTTGACACTAGTGCTACTCCGGGCATAAGGTCCATTGTAAAATCAATGTCTCTCTTTGGAGTAAGTCCTGGAATCTCATCAGGAAAAAATCCACGAATTATGGCAATACATGAAAGTCCTCCAACCTAGGAGTTTTATTCTATGCTGCCTCAAAACATGGGTTGCATACAATTTACAACCTTTCCTACAGAACTTCTTCAGTTGCATTGCTGAAATATTCCTAACAGAAATCACTTTTGGAACACCTCTTACAACCCTTGGGTTTCCTTCTTCATCCATGCATTCAAAAGTATTATTGTAAAAGTCAAGCTTAACTCTATGCACTTCTGACCAATCCATTCCAATGAGAATATCATAGGAACCAAGTGGTAGAACATTCAAGTTTGCATAAGTGAATAACCCATCCATGAATAATGGACATCTTTCTACCACTTCACTAACTTTTCTATTGGTTCTAGTGGCTAGTTGCACTCACCATGATTTTCTATGCTTTAACGTCTTAGAAGCAGAAATATCAACAATTCTAGGAGTGATATAACTGTGAGTAGATACAGAGTCAACCAAAATAGAAATATATTTCTCAGTAATCTTACCTTCAACTTCAACCAAATTTGATTGATTATCTTCCTGACAGTCCTCTAGTGCTATGTAAATTCTACAGATAGTCCTTGCGACTTGACCCACTATTTCATCTCCTTGGATGTTGTGATCTTAACTTACATACTCATTATCAAGCAGACAGTGCCTGCACATATGGTTCTCTCTGCATATCCAACATTGGAGTGGTTCCCTTGGATCCTTTGGATCTCTTGGACTGCCTCCCATCACTCTGGCTGGCTTAGTCATAGCTTGTGATGGCTACCTTTGCTGATTTCGGAAGTGAGAATGTTTAAAACCTTTCTTCCTTCGATCAAACTTTTCATTCTTCTTTTCCTTCCATGCCTTATGGATATCTGGTTTGCTTTAGTTCAAATCGTAGCAATACTTGGCCTTTCTTATAGCCTCTTCTAGAGTTCTAGGTTCATCAAACTCAATATTGTCCTTGTATGGTTAAGGTATCCCACTTAGAAAACGTTGTTTTTTCACTTTATCATCCTTGATCTACCTGGCATGCGTCAACAACTCCAAGAATTTGTTTGCATATTCTTCCATGGTCAGCTGTCCCAATCTCAGCTCATGGAGCTCTTTAATCTTGTCATCACAATACCTGTCAGATAGGTACTTCTTCTTGAAATACATCTTGAACTTCTTCCATATGATCTTTCTATCATTGATATTTTTCATTTGGCTCAGGTGCTCCCACCATATAAATGATTTTCCATTCATATTGAAGATGGCTACCCTTGCCTTCATATTTCCCGAGTAGTCTTGGACTTAAAAATACTTTTTCATCCCAAGAATCTAAGCTTCAACTTCTTAACCAATCTTTACCTCACCAATGAAGGTAAGAGGCCTTGCCTTCTTAAATTCATCACGTGAACTGTTCCAATAACTCCTCTTCCTCTTATTCCTGTGAAATGAATATCTTGAACCCCTAGTGGATCCTTCATATTCAGATGATCCACTAGAAGGCCTTTTTCTTCTTCTGGTACTGGTCCTACTTCCTTGAAGATTTACTTTCCTATGCCTATAGTTCATCTTCCTTTGGATATCTGTCCAAATTTGCAGCATGGCTATGTTCAACTGATTTTTATCTTCCTAATATTTAATCATTCTTTCATTGTGTTCTCTGCAACTTTGCAATCCCACCCTCAGGATTTTCATGGTGGTTGCAATATTCGAGGGAGTCTCTTGATATATCCTTCCATTGGACTTTGTTTCATCATTTCCAAGTCGAATTTTTACCCCCATATCATGTGCATCATGCTCATAGGGATCATGTGCATCATTCATGCTGTAGGTTCTCATGGTCAAGCCAAAAACCAACTTTTCCAAGATGCACTATGACTCTGCAAAAATGTGTTAATGAACACACTGTTATACAATCTCATAATTTTAAAATCCACTTACCGACTAGTCACGACATTTTTTCTCTCTATAAACTGTTGACTCCTAGAAAATCCCAAGTACCGATAGTAGGGATTCTCCCCAATAACTGTTCTCGATTAGATCATTTACTATTTGGAATATGGAATCCATCCGGTTAGTGGCCTAAGTACCGTTGAATTAAAGACTATTTTAATTCTATTTTACCGGTTGCGTCCCGGTCCACCGTTTATGTATTTTTTATATTTAAGATGAAATGCAAGTGCCTAGACCAAATGCAGATGACCAGCAAGTAAGACCCTCACTAGAGTTGCGTAGGTTCTTACGTCCCATCTTACCGCTCTTGCCTCACAATCGCTTTTGTGAAAGTAAAGAAACAACTATTCTATTCTATCTAACCTATCCCCAGGGGAGCATAGATTTCATTTAATTGAGTAGTGTATTGTAATGTTGTTAGTGGAATTCTACGGGTAGCTACCAAATTCTACATACATAATTACAACAATAAAAGATAAACAAAGGTAGCTATGATTTATTAACACATTCATTACTCATTCATATGCACAAGATTTCTAACAGAAAATTAAATCATTCATAAACTACAAAAATAATTCAACAGGTTGGAATTATCTCATAGTTATGTAGCAAGCTAAACCATAAATAGTTCAATATTCAACAATCCACATAATCCATTTGGAAACGCGTACAGTCCTTCCTCCAACAAAATTTGGTTCTCTTTATTCATAAAATAAGTAGTTCTCATACAAATAGCTTCAGCATATGTGCGCTAGAAAAATTCCCCTATCATCTCTACTATACCTCTATTTATACATTTTTAAATGACCTTTGAGCCACCCCAGCCTCTTAGGCTTCGAAGACTCTTCGACTTACAAAATTTGTCTTCTAGTGACTTGCACTAGGAAAATAGAAATAAACTAAGGTAAATTATAAAAGGTGCCACAGGTGCAAAGTAAAAAACTTAGGAGGACCTAGATGACCCTCCAATGAACTCTTTCCATGTAGCAACTTCTGCAGTGATTGCCTTGAAGTCTGTAGGCTCCAAAAATCTGACTGTCACCTCATGAATGGCCATCTGTGACTTAATTTCTGTTGCTTTAGGTGGATTCACATTGAGCTGGTATTCCAAAAGGAAGTTACTAACTGTGTCTTGTGCAACCGAATTCTTTACCACTTTCTCATTTAGGCCTTTAACCTATTGTATGCTCATCTCATCCTCCTGCAACCAGTCTTGGAGGCATTTCAAATGTTCCTCTCGGTCAGGAAATTCTTGGATCCTTTTTGCTGCATAGGTTTGACATGTATTATGCGTTGTGATCATCCTATTATAAAAATCCATGCACTTCTCTAAAGTTTTCTCGATCCCAATGGTCAATCTTGCAACATCCTTACTGCTGAATTCCATGAGTTCGAACTCGATCTTCAGGTTCTCAGGAGTCTTCTATGGAAGATGTGTCGACAATGCTGCATTAGTTTCTGTCCAGGTCAGCTTCCCTTGAATCAGTTTTGCAATTTTTAGCGTTCTTGTTCTGAAATCGGTTGATATCAATGAAATCTCTTGCAGTCTGGTCTCTACCTGTTCAATCTTGTAAACCTCATATGCAATCTTTAATTGTACATGATATATCTTCCTCCTGATTAGGAGGGCATGGTATTGGAAAGGTTCAATATTGAATTGCCGCTCATTTTCTACCTTTAGCTGAGTTTCCAAAGAACTATTCCGTGCCTCAAACTCTGCCACTTGGGCCCTTAACTATTCTTCTTTCTTATCATCCTCAGCATTATACACTTCTAGTTCTGAAATCCTATTTTCCATGTCTCTCTTTTCTCCATCACTTATGGTATTTGAAAGTACCAAGGCCTCCTTTTCTGCTTCTACAACATGATAGGCCTCTTGAAGTTTCTTGAACTCTTAAAGAGTGGACTTATGATTTCTCTTCATTTCTAGGCCTTCTCCTCTCTCCTTCATCAAAATATCCTTCACTCTCCCCATCTTCTCGTATTTATCTATAGTTTCTTTCAAGTTGTCCACATTATAAGCATTTGCTTGGGCAATTGCGACACTAATTGAGGCCGTCAATTACGGATCTTCATCGGTACCTTTCATGATAGCACTACTACATTTCGATCCAAAATCCGACGGTTACTTCCGACGGCGCGTGGATTTTTTCTTTTAAACCTACCAAAAATCACAAAGTTAATTTTTTTTTAAAACTGTGGTCATAAGCGTCGCTTAAGCGACGGCTAGGCTCATAAGCGTCGCTTAAGCGACGGAGCATAAATTGATCATTTATTTAAAAAAATTCACTTAATTGGA
>LPNX010757273.1:86071-144554 GCA_001517045.1 Pseudotsuga menziesii | reverse complement strand
TCATAACATTTGTGCAATGGACAGTAAGAAGATTGAAGTGTGTGGTTTAATTAAAGGCCTACAAGTACACTTAGCAGCTTTTCCAGACATTCAAATAGAAATGGATATAGTAGTGATAGATGTCCCAGATGCTTGGGGTATGTTACTTTCAAGAAAAACTGGAGCAGACTTAGGAGGAAATATTCAAATGGACTTAACTTATGCCACCATTCCAACTCCTGAAGGAAGTTTTGTTAGATTGAATCTAGAGTTGGAGATGAGACACCATGTAGAAGACCCAGGAAATCCAAAAAATGAATTAAAGTATAAAAATTATGACTTGGGAAATTATGCAATTTTGGCTAACTCTTTAGGACCTATTGAAGAATCAAATGAAGATGAAAGAGTTAATCAAATTTGGCATATGCACTTTGATGGGGCCTTCTCTAGAGCTGGTAAAGGTGCAGGCATAGTTATTGAATCCCCTTCTCATAAGGAATTAAATTTTTCTTATAGACTAGAGTTTAATGCCACCAACAATGTGGCTGAGTATGAAGCCTTGCTCCTTGGTTTAGGGGTGTGTAGAGATGAGGGTATCAAAAAGTTAGAGGTCAAGGGTGATTCAGATTTGATCATTTCACAAGTTAATAAACAGTTTGCCTGCAAATCAGAAAGGTTAAGAAGATATAGGGATGCAATTTTGGATCTTGTTCAATGTTTTGATCACATAAAATTTATTGCGATTCCTAGAGAACTTAATGCTAAAGCAGATAGACTTGCAGTTGCTGCTTCCACCCTTTAGAAACCACCAGAATTAGTAGATGAAGAAGTTAAAATGGAAGTTATCTTCAGGCCTTTAGTTCCAGATAATGTAGATAATTGGCAGGTTTTTGATGATGATAAACAAGTGATTAAGTTTTTGAGTAATGTAGGAGAATTTTCTGATTTTCACATTAGTGAAGAGGAAGAAGGTTGTTATTATGCAGAAGAAAGTCAAAAGCTTAATCTAGCCCCTAGGAAGGTTGTGTCTTTAGAAAGGGCATTTGATAGAGAAGATGGCCATAAACCTAAAGAAGAATCAGGTACAAAGCCAAGTGATTACTTAGAGGTAAACATAGGAACTAATGAGGAACCTAGAATGGTTAAAATTGGCAAAAAGACACCTAGAGAAGAAAGAGAACAGATTATTAACTTGCTAAGGGAATATAGGGATGTTTTGGCCTTCACATATGATGAACTTAAAGTCTATAAGGAAGATGTAATTCAGCATACTATTCCACTTAAAGAAGAAGCCAAACCTTTTAGATAGAAACTTAGGCAAATAAAGCCTAAGCTAGCTCCCTTAGTACAACAAGAACTTCAAAAAATGTTGAAAGCTGGAATAATAGCCCACACTAGACATTCTTCTTGGTGCTCCAATTTGGTGGTGGTTAGAAAGAAAAATGGTCAAATCAGGTTGTGTGTGGACTTCAGAAATCTAGATATTGTGTGCAAGAAAGATAATTATCCCCTCCCTAAAATGGAAACTTTATTGCAAAGAGTAACAGGATCTGGTATGATTTCAATGCTTGATGGTTTTTCTGGTTATAACCAAGTCAGAGTTAAAGAAGAATATAGGCATAAAACAACTTTTACAACTCCTTGGGGAACGTTTGAATATATTAGGATGCCTTTTGGTTTATCTAATGCTGGAGCTACATTTCAAAGAGCTATGGATTATGCTTTCAAAGGTTTAATTGGAAAAATTATTGAAATTTATCAAGATGATCTAACGGTTGTTTCTAAGGATGGGAAAAGTCACATAGGGCATTTAAAATAGGTTTTTGAAAGATGCAGAGAATTTGGGATCTCGTTAAATCCAGCTAAGTCAGTTTTTGGGGTTACTAAGGGAAAATTACTGGGTCACATAATTTGCAAAGAAGGTGTCAAAATAGATCCAGAAAGATTTGCAGCCATTGCTAAACTTCCCTTGCCTAATACAAAGAAAGGCCTCCAATCTTTCTTTGGTACAATTAATTTCCTTAGGAGATTTATTCCTAATCTAGCAGAAGTAACTAAGCCTTTGAATAAGTTACTTAGAAATGATGCCAAGTTTCAATGGGATGAAACAGGAAAAAGAGCTTTCCAGCAAATAAAAGATGCCTGTGGTCAAGCTCCCATATTAATCAGTCTGGATTACACTAAAGAATTCTATCTTTTCTCCTTTGCATCTGAAGACACCATTGCTGGTGTTTTATTACAGAAAAATGACCAAGGTCAAGAACAACCCATAGCATACATGAGCAAAATCTTAAGAGATTCAGAAATAAAATACCATATAATAGAAAAACAGGCTTATGCCTTGGTAAAATCTCTTAAGCATTTCAGGATTTTCATAGGGTATGCCAAGGTAATTGGGTATGTTCCTAATATAGCAATTAAAGATGTGTTAACTCAAGAAGAAGGCCTAGGTCCAAGAAGTAGATGGGTTGCTAAAATTCAGGAATATGATTTAGAAATCAGGCCCACTAAATTAATCAAAGGACAAGGATTGGCTAAGATGTTAACAGAAAGTAATGAGAAGGCTTTAGGTTTGGATGATCAGAATATGGTTTGTGAGATTGATGTTCCAGAGTCATCTCCAGGTTTGTTAAAGATTGAGCAAGTTGAATGGTATTATGATATTATCTTCTATCTTAAGAACTTAACTTGCCCAAGTCATCTTGTTGGTCATAAGAGAAGAGCCTTAAGGCTCAAAGCATCCAAGTATATCTTAATTAAAGATGGTTTAGGATGGAGGAATCCAGAATTGGCAGAGTTCTGGATGTGACTCAAGATAGCTGATGTCCCGTTGTTCCTGTCTGAGAGCAGGTCCTCCTTTCTTCATCTCTAGACTGTGCTTCTAGTACCTGCAAAAACCAAAATTCGAATTCTGTAAATGGATATTAGCGCGTTGGTTTCAGGGATGGCCTTGAGCAGTAAGGATGCATGCAAAGAATGTGGAGTGTACTGAAGACATGGTGTTGATTTTGAGGGTTTAACTACTCGATTGGTACTTGAGTAAGATGATGGTGGATTCTGGTGACAACCTTGAGATAGCCAGCCTAGTAATCATTTCCAACTGGGACTTGATGCTTCGTAGAGGTTTTACCGCGGTCATGGGACAGATGGAAGGCAGATTAAGGTTTTGATTTCCATAGTCATTTCAGATAACTAACGACCTTTTAGACACCAATTTATGGTTTACTGCAGTCCCCCGGTCTTTTCGATGGTTCAAAGTGCTAGATTATGACATGCCTCATGCTGACGAGTGTGATTTTGATGGACAAATAACCGTTTTCCTTTTTTGGCCTTTTCGGTGGTTAAGAGAATCTAGGGTTTAATTCGCACGTTGCCGAAAGTGAGGCCTTTCGGTGGCTAATGAACCGTTGCTGAGTTCGCCTAAGCCACCGAAAGCTTCCTTTCCAAAAACGTATTTAATTAGCTTTCGGTGGTTAATGTCTTCCTGGACCCACTTGCTAAGCTGCCGAAAGCTGGGCCTT
This sequence comes from Pseudotsuga menziesii, assembly GCA_001517045.1. Taxonomy (NCBI): domain Eukaryota; kingdom Viridiplantae; phylum Streptophyta; class Pinopsida; order Pinales; family Pinaceae; genus Pseudotsuga; species Pseudotsuga menziesii. The sequence goes on along the minus strand of LPNX010757273.1, from coordinate 141,054 downwards.
TCGATGGCTAATGAACTATTGGTGAGTTCGCCTAAGCCACCGAAAGCTTCCTTTCCAAAAACGTATTTAATTAGCTTTCGGTGGTTAATGTCTTCCTAGACCCACTTGCTAAGTTGCCGAAAGATGGGCCTTTCGGTGGCTAATAAACTGTTGGTGAGTTCGCCTAAGCCACCGAAAGTTCCCTTTATAAAAAACGTGATTAACAGGCTTTCGGTGGTTAACATGGTCCTAAGTCAAAACTGTTAGCTGCAGAAAGCTGGGCTTTTCGGTGGCTAATGAACTGCTGCTGCGTTTGCCTAACACCAAAAGCTAAAACTTTCAAATTTCTTGAAAAACAGAGCACCAAATATTCCAACTTTGTTAGTCACCCAAACATCTTTCATAATATGACCTGAAATCTTCATTACTATCAAAAAATAAATTGTCTGAGTGAACTTATTAAAAATTCATTTATTTAGGAGATAACAGGGGGTTTCCATACCCAAAATAATAGTGTCAATATTGTGATGTGATGTTGTGATTTATTTCTCAGTTTTATATTCCGCTGCATACTATAAAAGATATTCATGTGTGGTTATCAGTTGATATTTTGCATGCACTGTTTAGCACTAGTTGAATATTAAAGGGAAATTTAGATTGTGTACTTCATCAACAAAGAAATATCTAATGCACAAAGTAACAATTGAAAGCTCTTCGAAGATGAACGATTTTCCCGGAAGACAATGCAAGACGCCTTAGCAATCTCCTCCAACCAATTCGCTACCCTACAAAAGATCGGTACGGCCTTCTAGAAAAATAGTTGTTTGCATGCAAGATGTACTAAAAGGTCCAAGCAAGAGGCGTAACAATCACATCCAAGTACATTCAAAAAGCTTCCAAGAGTTTTGGCAAAAGTTTTCTCGTATTCAATATTCTCAGAGCCAAAAGTCCCTTTTACAAATGAGAGAGCATCTCAATATATAGATCTCTCAAGTACATAATACCTAGATCCAAAAAGATCAAGGGTCAAGATCATAAGATAAAATCATCCTAATCTACGGCTGAGATTATCCGGATACATCTCACATGGATCAAATCACAAATAGAAGGGGGTGCATGACTAGAAATGCTCGATGAGGGGGCGCACCACATAAAATATGACTAATGACCACAAAGTAGCACATGGTGGGGCTAGGAGGTTATGTTATCCTTCACTAGCATGGCCCCATGGCATAATAACAAGGTGCGGTGACAAATAATATAAAGGAGTGATTAAAATCACTAGGGTATCTCCCTCAAAATACATCAAAACACCCTCAAACTGCATAAGTCAAGAATGTGTGGACCCCGAGTGAAGTGAAGCTGATGCCAGATGATGGATGTGACCCAAACGCTGTGCCTTGGACCAACTTCATGCCATTCCTTTGCCTCAATTACCCAAATCAATTTCATCGTTAGCCATTTTTTATTATTAAAATATTGCCTTGGGAACATAAAACAACCAATATCTCACTCGGTAGGAGTCTACGCAAAAACATAACTACATAGATGTGCCTAGCACCCCAGGTATATAGTACAAACGACCGGATTCACCCTAAGAATCCACTCCAGCGTTCCAACAAATCTCCTCAACATCTACAAAGTGTTTTATTTTCATTTCCCTAGGGCAGATCTGCTGTAAAATCCCAAGAGACCCATATCTATCATGTACCTGCCCAGAACTGAAAACCAGTTGCACCAATGGACTCATAATGGCCAAATCAACTAGGAATGAGTACTCATACACCATATGTCTATCACAAAAGTACATTAGAGGCTGCATCCATGTCAAAGCCATAATAATAATAAGTCCTGTAAATGTTGATAATCATAAAAATAATACAAGTCATCATAATAAATAACCATCTGAAGCATAAATAATCATCAGCCATAATCATCTATCTATAACTCATCCTGGACCCTGCTCATGGATTGGTCAACACCCAATTGACCAAGTCAAGATTGATCAAATGATGACCCAAGTACTAAACTCTAATGCTGCAAAGTACAAGTGGACATGCATGCTCAATTATCTATGCTAGCAATGACACTCTACTATGATTAGATTTTGTTGGCAAGTATAAGCATAATACATATATAATAATCCAAGTCAAAATGTTTAGTTGCTTCAAAACAAGAACCAATGTATAATCATTTATAGATTTAGCCCTTTTGCTAGTTAAGGGTGAAGGGATCATAATCAACAGGTAAGGCCAAGGGATGACTTGATAACTCAATACTGTAAGCACCTGAGCTAAAGGACAAGGGGATCCACACAACACATAAGTTGAACTAGGTGAACAATAGGGCATGGCGGTGTCTCACAAATGGGTGGAATGATGAGAAGGCTCCACTAGACTCTAGACAAGCAACCTTTTTAATACTTTATTTGCTCAGCATTTATTTCACTAGTTGACCTCTAAAGGCAGGTGCCCTGGTAAGCCTTCTGGGCTTCCAAATAATGAAAAAGACAAGACCTTCTTTGTCCAGTCTCTCCCTGTTGCCTTGTGGGGGGAAATGAGTTGTACATTATACAAAGAATGAGTGCTCATCCTCTAGCCATCAACTTTATTTTTTAATGATAACTTGCCAGCCTCCAAGAGAAGGTGCCTTGGAAAGCCTTCTAGGCTTCCAGATAATGACAAAGACATGACCTTCTTGGGCCAGTCTCACCCTGATACCATGTGGGGATAAATGAGCCTTGCACCATACAATGGATGAGTGCTCATCTCTTGGCCACTAGCTAGTTTTATTTTTCTATTGTTAGTAGTGTCTAAAGACACTTTTATTAGAATAACTTTAAGCTTCAATGCCTTAGTGTCTAAAAGTACTTTCTTTGGTAGGACTACTTGTGTTCAAGACCTAGAGGTAGACATTCCATCACATAAACCAACACCAAGACACAGTTTTATACATAGAGACCTATTCCATCATAGAAGTGAAGGTGGGGGGGAATCCGAGATGTTACAAGTCAAGGATAATCAACGAAAAAGGGAAGGCAACGAATGAATGGAGACAATGGAAATGATGCCAAGACTAGCAAGCTATGTCCCTGAAGGGAAATGACCAAATCCATACTAGAAGTAGGGCAAGGCCGATGAGTATACAAAAGAATCTCTCGGTCAAAACAACTAGATCATTTACTTCAGATTCCAAGTAAGCCAAGATAGACTATTGCCAACATCTGATCAAAATCAACCAAGTCTCACTGTTAAAATAGGTAACAGAGCAACATCAAAATCCACATGTACAAACCATAATATCACCTGGGTCATATGCCTGCACTGGATCTAAATCCAATCTGAAGATCACTGGAACAACTGTTGCTGCTACATATCATGGGCAATCCAACAATCTCCGATCTAGGTCCTAAAAGAAAAATGGCTAACTCAGTCATCAAATATGGGGTCATGAGGCGCAGTCATGGCATAGAACTAGAAAACCTAGATACTCTGGATCTACTGAAAGTGGGAGATCATCAACTCTGGCTCATCATCTGCTAGTATCATAGTAAAGGGTTGGATCTCAAGAAATGGTCAGTTCTGCTCAAGAATAAAAGTAGCACAGCTACTATATATGTGACAACAGACACTTTATTTATACACTTTAATTCACCTTTATTTCACCTCTAGGCTGACTTGTACTATTGATGGAGTCGACTTGTCCTTCTCTTCTAGGGTTGACTTGTCTTCCTGTCTTCAATTTCCTTTGGGACTTCTTCAATGCTTTCTGGGACTTCTTCAATGACATGACTTGTCGTCTCGGTTATTTCTTCTTCACTAGAAAAGTTGTCCATGTTGATGATCATCTCCTCACATGCAAGTCTATTTACACATAGAGCTCTAATGTTGCTTTGATCCAATAAGAAATCCCAGACACTTCTTAGAGCTATGTCAATTCAACATTAGAGTAGACTTGTATACACTGGATGAATGTATCATTCCCCCTTGGTCAAATCAGCATGACCAATCTGGGGAATGTCTGCCCAATGCTGCACCTGGAGAAACATCAACAACTAACACATTCATTCTTGAGCAAGTTAGACTGGGTTGATTAGATGGATACTCCTTTCACATTTTTTTCATTTACATAGGGCTTGTACCCAATATAAATCCTTTTTTTTAATCCATTAAAATACTCACAATCGGAAGATTAATTGCTAATTTAGAACACATGCCTTATGTGGGAACGGTGTGAAAAATCTAAACATGAGGTGACAAATGTCTTTATGTTCTCAATCAAACAAGTACGTTATTTAATTACTGAAATATAATTCTTCACATAGTAGCTACCACACAATAGCTGAAAAGTAAATAGCAGAAGTGTTAAAAACTATAATACTCACACACCAGAAATTTTTACTTCAAATCAGCTTATCATTAACTTAATCAAACTTTACAAGGCAACCTACACATCTGCTAAAAACCAGCAACTTCACCGTAAACAAATTCACCTCAAACATGAGACATACGGCCTCCAAAAGAATTTATGCTTGCGCAAAAATTGAGGAACAACGATGTTGTACAGATCTGTTGTATGACCTTCTATACAAATCCATACTGTTGTAAAGATCTATTGTACGAATTGGTTGTACCAACTGTTGTCTACCTCCTAACTGATGCACTATGTTCTTTCTTTAATCCCTCTCATTGTCCAAGAAAACTATGTCTAACCACTATATTCTTGGCATGCCTTTATACTTGAACTAATACCCTGATCTACCAAAACCCTAGTCTCAGAGTAAGATGTACGGTTGGGATTAATCGAAATCACTAATGTGTAAATACACTTTATTAAATTCAATCAGCTAAATATAAGACTTTCACTTAATCCTAAAGTGAAGTACAAAATAGAATTAACTCGAACTACTTTCGACACATTCTTACTAAACCTGTGTGCCTAGTTCCTATGCGAGTTACATTCTTCAACACCCCCACTTAGCAAGGAAGGAATTATGCACCAATTCAAGTTTGTCTTTGAATGCTTCAAACTTCTCTTTTGCTAAGGGATTCATTAAAATATCAACCTCTTGATCTATGAGCACATACTATCTTGAATCCTATCTTTAATGAAGTGATATATGATATCGATGTGCTTGGACCTATAATGAAACATTGGATTCTCAAAGAGTTTGATACAATTATGTTTACCAAAGTAAATCATCATGGGCTCAAACTCCTGACCAAATAATCCTGCATGCAATGTGTAAATCTAGATGGCCTCACAACTAGCAATATTGGCTACCATATACTCTGCCTCTGCTAAGATGAGTGCCGCAGAAGTTTGTTTCCTGTTGAACCATAATATCATCATTGATCCCAAGCTAAAGCAACACCCTAAGGTTCTCTTCCTATCTGATGCATTGCCTATGCAATCTAACTCTGTATACCCCTATAACTTCCCCTCACCATCTCCAAGATATCTCAGGCAACACTCCATTGTGCCCCTCAAGTATCTAAGTACATGTTTTGTTGCTAGTAGCTACCCAATGCTCTTGCCTCGACTCCACCATGAACTGACTCAAGTTGTTCATTGCAAAACATATATCTGGCCTAGTGTTGACTAGATACATCAAGGAACCTATTAGCTTCCTATACAACATGGGATCCACCATCTCCAAATTTGGAGTTGTTACCCTCTTCAGATTAATGATCATAGACGTGGCCATACTTACCATACTTACCATGCCCAAGAAAAATCCCCCCTAGTCTCTACTAAACCTCCAACCCCAAGAAGCAATGCATCATGCAAATATCCATCTTGAACTAAGTTGGCATATATTCCTTGCAGCATGCAATGAGCATCTCCTAACCTGTAAGAAACAAGTCATCTACATACAACACCAAAACAAGCAAATAAGTCCCAACAAATATAAAATACAAGTTAGGATCTACTTCACATTTGGTGAAGTCCATACTCTACAAATATCCATTGATCCTGGAATACCATGCTCTCAGTGCTTACTTGAGTCCATACAAGGCCTTTTTAACTTACAAACATGGGACTCCTTTCCTTGGGTTTATTTATGTACACTTACTCCTCAATTATCATATTGAATAAAGTTGTCTTCACATCCATCTAATGTATCCTCCATCCCATAACAGGAATTGAAGATATCATTATTGATGTTTGTAGCATTAGACAAGTACTTCCACAGTGGTTTGTGTCTTACATGTGGAAATCGTCATTAATACCTCTCAAGTAATTAGGCTATTCACTTTAATTAAAGGAATTATTAAAGTGGATGCCATTTTATAAGTAATTGGGTTTAATTTGGAGAAATGCCTAAACATTAGGCATTAGTGATTTAAATTAATTAAATGAATTGCAATTGTTGATCTCAAGTGAGTGGGATCTGATCTTAGCATTGGGGTTAGGTTTTTGGTTCATCCCAAAAGTATAAAAGGAAGCTAAGGGGAGAGGAGAAAGACACAAGAAAGAGACTCGAGCATTGAGTGAGAATTAGGAGGACTTTCTGATTTTCAGTCTCTTGGGCAAGGGTGAAAAGGACTTTCATCAAAGAAAGGAAAGAAGAAGAAGGAGTTTATGATTTACAGGCCAAGGAGAGAAAAGACAGCAATCTGGAAGCAACAAGAAGTCATAACAGTTCAACAGAGGTGCAATTGAGCAACATAAAAGAGAAAAAGCAGGTCGTACAGTCATATGGTCCAACCGTATGGATTCCATACATCCGTACGAAACACGATGTGCAGATTCTGTACATCCATATGGACAGACCGTATGGAATCTGTATTGTCGTACGAGCATGTCCATACATGAGCGTATGTTACAAATTCATATAGTCATACGAACAAGGTGACGGGACTGTTTTGCAGACAGGAAAAATTTTAGGTTTTAGCCGAAGATTCCAGGAGGAGATTTGCAAAGGAAGTTAGTTTTCTGAAGGGAAAATTTTTCCAAGTTTATTGTGTATTTTTCAAGGTCTTTTTCTCTGTAAGGGTGCCCTTGTAAGCTTGGAATTTAATTAATGAAAAGATAATTTTGAAGGGCAGAAATTTGTATGTGTTTTGTGATTGGTTTCTTATTTTGCTATCACTGTAATTTTTTGTTAATAGATCTCAGCAGTATAATTTAATCAATGATTTGTTAAAGTAATTTTCAGTAAGTGAAAATCACTAGGAATTATTTTATCTAGGCCTGAGATCAAGAAAATTAACATGGTATTAAGGCCTCTGAGAGGGAGCAAATTTCAAGTCTACTGTAGTAGATCTAGTAGATCTGAGTGACCAACAGAAAGATCTAGTGCAGATCTAGGGTTTACAACAATAGATTTTGGTGGGTGCTTGAAGGAAAAAAGCACAAGACATTTATTTGTGTCGGATCTAGTTATGGTAGTGTTATCTCCCAAAATAAATTTATTTTTCAATAAGTTCACTCAGAAAATTTATTTTTGATAGGATGAAGAATTCAAGTCATGTCATGAAAGATTTTAAGGTGACTAACAAATTGTGGATCTCTGGTATTTCGATAATTGATAAAATTGAAAATTTTAGCTTTCGGTGGCTTAGGCGGGTTTTCCAACAGCTCATTAGACACCGAAAAGCTTTGGTCTCAGCAGCTAACAGTTTAACGCAGGATCATAGTTATCCACCAAAAGCTAGCTCGTTCAGTTATTCGTTAAAAGGGACTTTCGATGGCTTAGGCGAGACTTTCAAACAGCTCATTAGCCATCGAAAAGTGTTGGTTTCGGCAACTTAGCCAGCGACCAAAGGAAGGCATTAACCACCAAAAGCAAATGAAATGCGTTGGGGAAAAGTCGGTTTCGGTGGCTTAGGTGAAAGCGTTGATGGTTCATTAGCCACCGAAAGGCCTGTCTTTCGGCGGTTAAACGAGGAGATCTGGAGAGACTATAATCCGCCGAAAGCAAGTTTTACAAGACCGTTTGGAAATAAAGTTTCGGTGGCTTAGGCGAACATGTCAGCGATTCATTAGCCACCGAAAGCTTTGGTTTCGACAACTAGCAGACAAAATCCTGGGTGCCCTTAACCACCGAAAAGGCCGAAAGAGGAAACGGTTAACTGCCTATCAAATCAAAGCTCGTCAGCACAGTAGAGATCATGATAGGGCATGATAAACCACCGAAAGGACAGGGAAACTGCATTAAGGCGTAAGTAAATGATTGAGGAGGTCGTTATTTATCTGATGAGGATCGATGCGATTCAAAACCCTGGTCTTCCCTCCATCTGTCCAACGAACTGCAGAAAATCTCCACTAAATATCCAGTTTGAATTAAAAATGATTGTTGGGCAAGTGGTCTCAAAAATATCACCAAAGGCCATCGTCTTCTTACCCAAGAACTTCTCAAGCAGTTAAAACCCTCATAATCAGTGCCCTATCCTCCAGTACACTCCACCTTCGATTGCATGAATCCTCACCACTCGAAACCAGCTCTGAAAGTCAACCTGCTAAAAAACCAGCTCTGAAAGTCAGCCTGCTAAAACTCTTCCACAGAACTTGAATTGAATTTTTGCAGGCACTCAGGAGCAAATTCAGCAAAGGAAGAAGGGAGGGCCTGCTCTCAAGCAAGAATTATGAGACATCAGCTACCTGGAAGCACATCCAGAAGTCTGCAAGTTCTTCAAAGATGCTGGCTGCTACAAATTTTGTGAGAAAGTTCAAGGGTCACACCAACAGGTGGCTGAGGCATTCGCTCTCTCTTTCGATGGCTCCAAGGCACTCATAGGTAAGGAGGAATTCATGGTGGATGAAACCCTAATTGCAGAGGTGACTGAACTCCCTAGAACTGGGGAAAAGTGGTTTAAAACCACCATTACAAAAAATGTGGAGTTCAGATCTTATTTGAAGCCTGAACACAGAGGGGTGGTGTGGAAGAAAAGTGTCCCATCCACCTGGCTAGAGGAGAGGTGGCAGCAATTACTGAAGGCCATTGTGGTATATATAACTTGTGAAGGAAGATACAACAGGGCCATGATTTACCATTTCAAACTAATGAACCACTTCACAGGAAAGAGCCCACTGAATTTACCTTTCTTCTTACACAGGAGCCTAGCAAAAATGGCACACCAGGTGAAGGCTCAGCCAACTAAGATTGCTGAAAGATTGTCAAACCATGGCCTTATACAACTCCTTATCCAAGAATTGTTGAAAAGGAGAAATATGGCATGGACACATTTCTTGTTTTGGAATGGTTTTGAAACAGGCCTGTAGCCAGAAGAGAAGGGAAAGTCTCCTTCGAAAAAGTCTAGCACCCCAAGGAGTGGAAAGAGGAAAAGAAGGGCTATCTCCCCAACAACAGCAAAACAGCCTCCTTCCTCTTCTAAAACCAAGCAGGTTAAAAGAAACCTAGATTTAATGAAAAGGGCTAGGAAATCACAGCACATAGTGGAAACATTTTGAACCTGCCCTACTCAGATTCAGAAGAAGAAAGAGAGGAAGGTGCTAACCTAGCAGTGCAGGTTGTAGCAGGAAATGAAGAACTCCCATCACCTACACCAAAAGAGCAAGATGAACCAATAGAAAAGGCTTCCTCTAGCAAGCCCAGGACACAGAGGATAAATCAGTTGCTGAGACAAGTGTATGAGATGGAAATTTTAGAAAGAGAGATAAAGAAAAAGAATGCTATATTGACCAAGAGGAATAAGCAGTTGCATAATTCTTTCCTAAAGATGAGAGGAAGGTATATCTTCCTAAAAAGAATAAACGTAAGATACATGAAGGACAACACTAGGCTATACAGAATGATCAGGCTTCTGAGCCTACAGGTGAAGAATGCCAAACCAAACCCCGGCACTCATCATACACTGGAAACCCTAGCTGAAGCAGCAGTAAGCATTCAGCATCCAGAATCAACCCAGGCTGCTGCTAACCTTCCAAACATTGAGCAGGCTTAATAAAAGTCAAAAGATAAGCAACAAAACTTAAAAGTATAATTTTGGAAACTGCTTAAAAATTTTTGCAAAATAGGGCTTTCTGTGGCTTAGACGGATGCTGAAGCGGTTCATTAGCCACCGAAAGTAGCGCTTTCGACAGCTAACAGACCCGACATTTTGATCCCTTAACCACCGAAAGCAGAAAGAGACACAGGATCAAATTTTGGCACAAAGGACCGGTTTTGGGCGAACATAACTAGCTCAGGGATGAAGTATAAAGATGTAATGCGTTGAAGAACAACATCAGGAAAGGTATGCTCTAGTTTTGCAGTTACGTAAAAGAAAAGGTCACAAACACTAACTGTCTAGCAAACAGTGACTTATCTGGCAGAGGACCAGTTGTAGTTTATTCCCAGTACTCAATTCAGTCATCAAAGAGTGCAAACAGTGAACGAGTTTTACAGTTAGACAGACTAGTAGTTAAAATTAGGGTTTTTAACCTAATTCTACAAAAAACAATTATTATGTCTATTTTTAGTAAATCAGATCCAAGTTTTCAGGATCTGACTATTTTGTAAAGGCTATAAAGCCTAAGACTTATGTTATTGAAAGGGTTCGACTTCGGGGACATGTAGACCATTACTATTATCAAGCTTCTCATATTGCTCATTACCTAATATAAGTTTTTTTGCTATCATATGTTCAGCTTCAATTTCTTGTCTATTCTATGCTTATGCTTGAATGTGTTATTCAAGTTTATTCATGTTAATTGATGTCTGATAGCTGTCATCCTATTGGCATATTGATGATTTGAATTATAAGTACTTTCCTTGTTATGATTAGCCATTTATATATATCTGTTTTATGTACGAATCTGCCAGCATGATAAGTTCTCCATCTTTGCACCATATTATCAAACCGCTGAACAGTGGTAGTTAGAAGCCTTATCCCTGATTGAGTTTCATGCATGTCTTGAGAGTGTGAGGTCCTATAGGTCACTGACTTGATCCACTTAGAAAACCATAAAAACATTTTAAGTTACCAAGCATCCTCGAGCTGCAACCTCGAGGAGTTTCCTGGAGTGATAACAGGTAGCAACTAGTCTCAGGTTTGAAGACAGGCTAGATGGGGCATCTAACTTCCTGGCATGGAAGGCAAGAGTAGTCATATTATTGAAGGAACATGATCTTTGGGTGATAGAGAAGAAGGAAGATAGTAAACCAACAGATCTAGTTGATTTGGCATCCTATGAGAAAAAGGATATCAAGGCCCAAAGAGTGATCCTAGATGTTGTGACGGATCCCCTAATACCTCATGTAGCAGAGAACACAACGACCGATGCAATGTACAAAGCTCTAGTGGACTTATTCCAAAGTGACAACATGAACAAGAAGTTGATCTTGAGAAGAAAGCTCGAAGATGTCCAAAAGTCAAAGACTGATAATGTTACCAATCACCTTATGAGGATCACCCAGATTCGTGATTAACTTGCAATTGTTGGGGAGACAATTCTTGATGCAGAATTCATGAAAGTGGAATTGAATGGCTTCCCTAAGCCGAGTGGTTGCTCCACATACACTTCCTCTTCCACTACACCATTCAAGAATGTTGTCTTGACATCCATCTAGTGTATCTTCCATTTCATCACTGCAGCCAGAGCAAGTATTGTTCTGATGGAGGTGTATCTGGCTACAGGTGCAAAAGTCTCCTCATAATCTATCCCTTCTTTCTGGGAGAAGCCACGTGCCACAAATCTTGCTTTATATTTCTATATACTGCCATCTACAGCATGCTTGATCTTGTAGATTCATTTGGAAGTCACAATAGACTTCCCTACTGGTCTCGGAACCAGATCCCAGACATCATTCTTCATGATCGACTGGTATTCCTCAATCATGGCATCCTTCCAATCTTTCTTTCATGCTGCTTCCTAATACTTGGAAGGTTCCTTGTTAATGATGTCGCACAGTAGGGCTACATAACTGGAGTATGGCATGGGTCTCTTGCTTTCTCTTGGATTCCTTCTGGAGCGCCATATCTCTTTGCATCTAGAATTGCCTCTCGTACCCATGTTGGTTTCCTCTTATGAGAATTCTTCTCATGGGGTGGATCTACAAGTTCCTGAGATTCTTCCATTTCTCAATATTCTTTTGGAGTTGCTTCATTCATTGTTGCATCTCGGATCCTGCGTACTTCTGGTTCTTTAATGTCTTCAATAGGTAGTTTTTCAGATTTGTTGTATGCTAAGTCTTCGTCAAATGTCACGCCCCTGCTGATATCGATCTTCTTGTACCCTGAAAAGTATATTATGTAAGCCTTCGAGTTTTCACTATATCCCACAAATATGCCCTTCTTTCCTGAAGTGTCTAACTTTGATCTTTTCTCCTTCAGAATGTGTATGTATACCGGGAAGCCAAATATTCTGAGGTGGTTGACTTCTGGTTTCTCACCAGAGAAAGCTTCTTCTGGTGTCTTGTTGTCCAATATTCTATTGGGAGTACGATTTTGTACATACACGACTGTTCTTGCAGCTTTTGCCCATAAATGCATAGGAAGATCTTAATCATGAAGCATTGCCCTTGCTGCTTCCATAATCGTTTTATTCTTCCTTTCTGCAACTCCATTTTGTTGTGGATTATATGGAGTACCACTCCCTCTTAATCCCTGAATTTCTGCATAATTCCATGAATTCTTCTGATCTGAATTCTCTACCATTGTCTAATCAAAAGGTCTTGATTATCTTTTCCTTATGATTCTCCATCAGGGCTTTGAATTCCTTAAATTTGTTGAATACTCCATCTTTTCCCTTGAAGAAATATATCCAGGTCTTCCTAAAAAAATCATAAATGAAAGAAACATAATATGCATACCCACTCAATGAACTGGATGACATTGGACCGCATACATCAGAGTGGATGACTTCCAAGATTCCTTTTGCTTTGCTCTCGCTACTTGGAAATGTCTTAGTTATGTTCTTTCCCTTCGCACATCCTTTGCAGATGCCTTCATGCTTTGTCTGGATTTCAGGAAGACCATTAACTGCTTTGCTTGCAAGTGATAGTGCTCTATAGTGCACATGTGCAAGCCTTCTATGACATAATTCACTTGGCTCCATGGAGTCATGGACCAAGGCTTGTTCAGGTTGGCCCTTTAGTTTGTATAAGCCTCCCTCTTGCTCTCCAATCACTATTGCATCATCTATGGTCTTTCCTTTTGGCCACAGAATAACTTGGCCATCTATAAATGCAACCCTCATACCTTTTGCATCCAATGCAGATATGGAGAGAAGATTCTTCTCGAGTCCCGGTACATATAGAACATCCTTCATCTTCAAAGATTTTCCAGAGTTCAACTTGTAAGAGGCTTCACCACTTCCTTTTATAGAAGTTCTCATGTGAACTTGTCCTCTCTTTCTCATGTGAACTTGATGAGTGAGTGTGTGTGTTAAAATAGAGAGTCACTCTCTCTATTTATACTTTAACCTGACTTGAATTTTTCCCTCAACAGGGTCGACTTCTCTAGGAGAGTCTAATAACCCTAATACAACTTAACTCTGGGGTCTAATGCCCCGACATACAATGGAGGGTTAACCTCAATGACTTTACATGACTTAACTAAAATAATGACTCTCCCGATCGAAAGAATGAACATCTCCGTCGGGGTACAATAAAATACAATATGAAATATACAAGTGAATATCTTCCAAAGTTACAATTAGATTAACACTCCCTCTTAACTAGGAAGGTATTCTCTTGACACAGACATTAATACATATAGGCACAAGTATTCAACGCTGAATCATCATCGTCGCTGCTGCTGATGTCCTCATCATCTCGATCAAATGGTGTTATCTCTCCAATCTACTTGTCATAGGAAGTTCGACAGAGCCAACCCTTTTTCATGTTGGATGTAGGCCTAGCCTCAATGTAGGTCTTTGAATCATCAAGTAGGTATAGCTCATCACTTATTGCCTTGCAATACCTGAAGGATCTCCCACGATTGATTATATGCCTCTGCAAAACCTGAAGGAGCATCCCAGGACTGATTATATGCCTTTGCAAAACTTGAAGTGTTAAAATATTATAACTTCGGAAGATATTCTATTGTACTTTTGTTGTATTTTCATTTGGAAATGTTCTTCCTCCATTCGGAAATGTCCTTGATGAAATTGGTCATGTAAAAGTCATGAGGTAAACCCTCCATTGTGAGTCGGGGCAATAGTACCCACAGAAGTATTATATAAAATGTATTTTGAGTCTCCCAAGGTAGGTCGGCCCTAATTAGGGAACCTGGCCTACCTAGTTAGTTAGTTGAGGCACTCACCTAATGAATATAAATAGGTGAGGCTCCTCTCTCATTGATACACATCTCACACTCAAGTATTGCGCTGGAGAGAGAGAGAGAGAGAGAGAGAGAAAGAGTCTACTGTGGAAGATGTGCAACTATTCTTGTTGCTGGGGTTTTACACTATCTTGGTCGAATTCTATACTGCGGAAGTTTTGCGGGGTTTTCTCCCTCGTGGTTTCCCCGAGGAAAATCTTTGTGTTCTTTGGTGTTCTCTTGTGTTGCTGCATTTGTCTTTCTTTCAGTGATCCTTTGCTTATGGTTATGATATTATGACATTAAATGTTTTAGATCTTGTATAACCATTAAAAATCTAACATGAAGGAGCATCCCAGGATAGATTATATGCCTTTGCAAAACCTAAAAGATCTCCTAGGACTGATTATATGTCTCTGCAAAACCTGAAGGAGCATCCCAGGACTGATTATATGCCTCTGCAAAACCTGAAGCCCTACTATCACCTTATCATCTTCAAATCATCTCATCATCACTCAGAGCAAAGCCCAGATGCACACATCTCGACCACAGCCCTTACATCTGCACCATGGGAGAACACACCTACCACCATGTGAGAATGGCTCTCGTGCATCTGCGTCTTCCGAAACCATCACCTCCCCTTGGGAGGAACCTCGATCAAAAGTACACCAAGCTTTTCTCTGAAGTATTCAAACTTCACTCCGGCTAATGGCTTGGTCAACACATCGGCTATCTGCTCATCTGTCTGCACCATATCCCTGATATAGTGGTACTTGATCTCAAGATGCTTCGACTTGTCATGGCACACTAGGTTCTCGGACAACTTCACACAACTCTAGTTGTCACAAAAGATACAAGTCTCCTCTAACTGGAGATCAAACAAATCAGACAGTAGCTTCCTAAGCCATATGTAATATCCCAAACCCTAATATTTTCTATTTCTATGCAATTTTACTGAAATAGCTGGGCATGCAAACTGCCAAGCAAATTTTCCCTATTTTATAGCTAAAATTAGGGTTAGGGTTTGCAGGATAGCATGAACACTTACCACTGGTAAGCCGGCTGAATGTGCTCCAGAGAGAATACGCATGCAAGATGAGCTGAGCTGGTGAAGAAATAGCCTTGTTTCTACTGCAATACCCCCGGATGGCTGAATCAAACAAGTGTGACGTTTTTGCTAAAGGGATGGTCAGTTTCAGCTGGAAATAAGTCAAAAGGAAGGTATGCTAGTGCCGAAGAGGATGGCCGAAGCATGCAAGGGTTTCGACCTCCAAGATGCCCTAGCGAATTGATCTCCCAGCCTACTGCTCACGCCCCCACAACCTTGTAGACTGCTACTAGTTGCCCTGGATGTATAATCTGATAGTTGATAATCACCCAATGCAGTAGAGTAATCCTATCAGTGAGGATGCAGGTCGTATGTGGAAGAAATATAGTGATCCAGAGTCTTGGTGAATGACTAGGGTTTTCCCACCTAAATGTCCCCAGCTGTACAGATGAATCTGGATGGTTTATCCTAAAGGAGACTAGGGCAGATGTCTCACTGCTGAAATCCCGTTAGCTGAAGACGCCATCTCCAACCCCAACTGTTGTGGCCGCACGTTGTGCTGCTTCTCAAGAGCTCCAAAATAATAATAATCCAAAGGTGAAGTCTCCATTCACTTTATCTTTCTTTTATAACTTTCAACTGAGAAAACCCTAACTTTGACCTAATTAGGTCACTTTAACTTCTAATTTGCAGTTGACTTGCATCCATGCGCATGGAGACTTAAATAGGTGCATGCATAATTAAATAATGCTTAGATGTCATGCATGTCGATGGCCTTTGGCTCCAGTGGCCCTCTTTGACCTAATGGTGATATCATATTGATGCCCTAGATTTTTTGTAGATGGCATCAGTCTTTAGTTGATTCCCTAACTGTCAGTAACCGCTCGAACCCACAAGAATCACACAAGTTAGCGGTTTTGGTCCTCAATGCCTAATCAGATGAGAACATTACAATCCTACCCGCTTGAGATTGCTTGTCCTCAAGCAACTGCAAACTGGGATGCTACAATACCTGTTCACCTTCCCATGTGGCATCCTCTGGAGTTAGTTCTTTCCACTGAACCAAGTATTCCCTAATCACCCGATTCCTGAGTTTCCTTTCTCTAGTTTGTATGATCCATTCAGGAATCAGTATCAGTAGTCCTTCATCATCTAAAGGAGGTAATTTTGTTGATGGAGCAATGTGTTGCCCAATGGTCTTTTTCAGGTTGGACACATGGAATACATTGTGAATTTTACTTTCCTATGGTAGTTCTAGTTCATATGCCACCTCTCCCACCTTCCTGATTATTTTGTAGGGTCCATAGAAGCGAGGTTTTAACTTTTTCACCCCTTTCTTCTTAAGTGAAGACTATCTGTAAGGTTGGAGCCTTAAGTATACCAAATCTCCTACCTCAAAGCTCCACTCAACCCTGTGTCTGTTTGCATACAACTTCTGCTGATTCTGGGCTGTCTGTAAGTTTTCCTACAAGATTTTAAGAATATCCTGACTGTCCTGTATCCAATCCTTTGCCTTAGGAGCCCTATTGTCTCCGAATGTTAAATCTGCATAGTCCAAGGCCTCATAGACATATAATGCCTTAAAAGGTGTCATCCTAATAGACATGTGATAGGTAGTATTGTAGCAATACTCCCCTAAGTGTAGCCATTTAACCCAAGTTCGTTGCTGCCTTGTTACATAGTTCCTCAGATATCCTTCCATCCACTTGTTGACAATTTTAGTTTGTCCATCGCTCTGGGGATGATAACTCGTGTTGGTAGCCAGTTCGGTCGCCACTAATCTGAATAGTTCCTGCTAGAAGGCACCTGTGAATCTACTGTCCCAATCACTGACAATGGTCTTAGGTAACCCGTGTAACTTGAATACCTCCCTGAAGAATAACTCAGCTACTTGAGCTGCAGAGTAATCAGATGATATAGGAAAGAAATGTGCGAACTTGGTCAGTCTATCAACTACGACATATAAACAATCCCGCCCTTGGACCTTGGGCAATCCTGTAATAAATTCCATGGAAACACTTTCCCACTTCTATTTTGGAATTGATAGTGGCTGAAGCAACCCTGCTAGATGGATGTTCTCGATCTTGTTCTACTGACATATGCTACATTCCCCTATGTGCTGCATAACCTCCCCTTTGAGGCCCTTCCATGCGAACCTCTCTCGGATCTGTCTGTAGGTCTTCAAGAAACCTTGATGTCCTGATAATGGAGAGTCATGTGCTGCCTGTATGATCTTTTTTCTCAAAGTTGATTCAGGGACGAGGTATATCCTGTTCTTGTAATAGATGATGTCATCGACAACCCTGTACCTGTCATCCTGAATCTGTCCATCCAATAATTCGCAAGCGAATTTATTTTTGGAGTATTCTACTAAGAGAAGTGCCCTCCAATCTGTGGATATACTCATGAGAGATAGTGAGGCGACTCACTTGGATAATGCATCAGCTACTATATTATTCTTACTTTTTACATACTCGGTCTCGAAATCGTAGGCTTGTACTTTGCTGACCCATTTCTATTGGCGCTCATTCAGTTCCTTTTGCTCCAAGAAATACTTGAGGCTATTATGATCTGTCTTGATTTTGAACTTACTGACCACCAGGTACTGTATGAACTTCGTGAGAGCATGTAAGATGGCTAGCATTTCTTTGTCATATATGGAGTAGTGGCGCTCGTAGTTCTTCAATTTTCGACTTTCAAATGCAATAGGGTGATGATTTTGCATCAATACTGCTCCTAGCCCTTCCCCTGAGGCATCACATTCTACTACAAATGGTTGTGAGAAGTCCGATAATGCTAAACCTGGGCAAGAACTCATAATGACTTTCATCTCCTCGAAAGTTTTATGTGCTAGTTCTATGCAAGTGAATGCTCCCTTCTTTATGAGATCTGTGAGGGGTGCGGCGAATTGGGAGAATCCCTTAACATACCTTCGGTAATAAGTGCAAAGACCTAAGAAGCCTCTCAATTCTGTGACTGTTTTTGGCGTGGGCCAATCTCTGATAGCTCGGATTTTCTCCATGTCAACCTATACTCCTTTTTCACTGATTATGTGCCCTAGATACAGCATTTCCTTCATGCCAAATTCACACTTGGACATTTTGGCGTAAAGCGAGTGTTCTTCTAGAATGCTCAATACTTCGTCCAGGTGTTTCAAATGCTCCTCCCATGTTTTGTTGTAAATCATGATGTCATCAAAGAATACTAGCAAAAACTTACGTAGCTGAACTCTGAAGGCATGGTTTATGCACGACTGAAAAGTGGCTGGAGCATTGGTAAGTCCAAAAGGCATGACCAAAAACTCATAGTGACCATAGTGATAACGAAAGCTGTTTTGGAGATGTCTTGGTCCCTTACTCGGATTTGGTGGTACCCCGAGTGAAGATCAATCTTGGAAAAGTATTTGGCACCCTGTAGTTCGTCTATGAGTTCATCAATCCTAGGGATGGGATACATGTTTTCAATGGTCTTTTTGTTGAGTGCTCGATAGTCGATACACATTCGCAGTGTACCATCCTTCTTCTTGACCAAGACCACTGAAGATGCGAAGGGGCTAGAATTGGGCCGAATGTATCCAAGCTCCAGCAATTCTTTGATCGTTTTCTCAATCTCATCCTTGTATCTTATGGGATGCCAATAAGGAGTGGTGATGACTGCCTGTGTCCCCTCCTCTAGCTCAATGATGTGTTCAAAGCTCCAGACTGGCGGTCTACCTGATGGAAGGTCCCAAAATACCTTTTCGTGCTTTTGTAACAAGGCCTGAATATCACCTGGGTGTTGTGTGTTGGTTTCTAGAGGTTTTCTTAAAGGTGACAGAACATTCTGCAGCCCATTCTATGCCATCCTGTCTGAGTACTGCCTCCATTCTCTGTGAAGAGGCCGGTTTTGGGGGATAAGTGTTCATGCCCCTCAAAACTACCCATTTGCCGTCTGGCCCCTGGAATTCCATTTCCATTGCCCGGTAGTCGGTAGTATATTTCCCTATTGAATAAAGCCACTGAACACCCAATACTACATGAGTATTTGATACATCTACTACATAAAATGAATTTGTCATCTGATGGTTACCTAATGTGACATTCAATTTTGGAATCCAGTAGTTGCACTCCATGCTGGAGTTCCCGGCTACTGCTACAATAAATCCTTTAAACTTCTCAATCTGAATACCCCTCTTGGTTACCCAAGCAGAGCCAATGAAATTGTGGGTTGCTCCCCCATCAATCAATACTCCTACTCTATGACCATGTACTAATCCTCTGACCCTGAGAGTATGGAATCTTGGTACTCCAGATAATGTAGCAATGACTCCCTCTGGTGTATCACCCTGGAGTGATTCTTCCTCAGTTGCCCGTAGTTCTTTTGTGGCTCCCTGCTCATAGTCCTCCTCGTCACTGTCCGAATACACTTCGATGTAGTGAGCCTTCGCCTTCCCTGCACACCTATGTCCTGGCACCCATGGTTCCTGACAAGTGAAACATAATTTCTTTCACCTTAAGTCTTTTCTAGTGTCCTCGTTTAACCATGTTTTCTTGGGAACATCCTGCTGGAAAGGTTTCCTGTCCTTGTCCCTAACAGGAAAGTTGGTTTTGAGAGGGAACCTGTTCTTCGGAACTGAATCCTGGAGATCTCTGCCTCTGCTAATGGCATCCTACAGAGTGGGGGGTTTGTAGGCTTTCACCCATCCCCGTAGTGGCTCTATTAGGGCCTCAATGAATAACATCGTCAACCTGCTCTCTGACACATCTGTTACCATGACTGCTATCCTCTGGAATTCTGAGATGAAGGCTTCTGCACTACCTGTCTATTTGAGTTGAGCCAACTCCCTGAAATGTATCTCTAGATCCTTCTTATCAAACCTCTCCATGAGCTTCTGAGTGAACTCACCGTAGGAGTGTATGGTGTTGTGACCCAATGTCACTAATCCGTGGTACCACCACTCGTGAGCCTCTCCGTCCAGGTGGAGTGTGGCCAATTTAATGGCATCTGTCTCTGTCATGGGATTGAGTTGGAAATAAGTATCCAACTTTTGAACCCATATCCGTGCTGGTCCTCCGCGAGTCCCGTCAAAGTTTGGAATGGTCAACCTGCCTAAGGTTTTCTGCAATTCATAGTTGTGATTGAATCCCTTGTTGAAATTCCGGGGCCTGTTCCTACTCTTCATGTTGCAAAAATATGAAAAAGACATAGCTGCATGAAACTCATCCCCTAAGTCCCTGTATTCCTGCAAATAAGCCCCAAAGGATTCGCTAGGCTCTACCTGCATGACTGGACCTCCTGCCGCATCTGCCAAGAAGTGAGGCATAGTAAGCTTGTTGGAAGGTATGCTATATATGTGCGGTGTATTCAGTATATTGGTATACGCAACCTTCCCACTGCTGCTTGTAGACCCTCTGTCTACTGGTGAGGGAGGGTTACTGTTGTTACCTAGTTCTAGTTTCATCGATAATCTGTTAATTGCATTGAGTACATCTTTTTGCCCTTTGGCTAAGTCTTGCAATGCAGATACTAAGTTGCGAAACTTCATCCTGTCTTCATCTTCCCCTGTTCCTTTTCCCCTGTCAGAGTGTATCCCTGTTGGTTCCATGTCTGAGTTGATATCTTCTAGTTGGATATCCTCAAAGTCCTCCGTGTACCTACTCCTTTTCCTATAGGTTACAAAAGCGTCCTCTTATGTATTCATCTACTCTTCATTGCTCAAGCCCACAACTGGCCAAGAAGATAGCTCTGATACCACTGTAATATCCCAAATCCTGATATTTTCTATTTCTATGCAATTTTACTAAAATAACCGGGGATGCAAAATTTCCCTATTTTATAGCTGAAATTAGGGTTAGGGTTTGCAGGATAGAATGAACACTTACCACTAATAAGCCGGCTGAATGTGCTCCAGAGAGAATACGCATGCAAGATGAGCTGAGCTGGTGAAGAAATAACCTTGTTTCTGCTGCAATACCCCAGATGGTTGAATCAAACAAGTGTGACGTTTTTGTTGAAGGGATGGTCAGTTTCAGCTGGAAATAAGTCGGAAGAAAGGTATGCCATTGCCAGAGAGGATGGCCAGAGCATGCAATGGTTTTGACCTCTCAGATGCCCTAGCGAATTGATCTCCGAGTCTACTGCTAATGCCCCCACAACCCTGTAAACTGCTGCTAGTTACCCCAGATTGATAATCTGATAGCTGATAATCACCCAATGCAGTAAAGTGATCCTATCAGTGAGGATGCAGGCCGTATGCGGAAGAAATATAGTGATCCAGAGTCCTGGTGAATGACTAGGGTTTTCCCAGCTAAATGCCCCCAACTGTACGGATGAATCTGGATGGTTTATCCTGAAGGAGACCAAGGCAGATGTCTCACTGCCGAAATCCCGTTAGCTGAAGACACCGTCTCCAACCCCAACTACTGTGGCCGCACGCTGTGCTGCTTCTCAAGAGCTCCAAAATAATAATAATCCAAAGGTGAAGTCTCCATTCACTTTATCTTTCTTTTATAACTTTCAACTGTGAAAACCCTAATTTTGACCTAATTAGGTCACTTTAACTTCTAATTTGCAGTTGACTTGCATGCATGCACATGGAGACTTAAATGGGTGCATACATCATTAAATAATGCTTAGATGTCATGCATGCTGGTGGCCCTCTTTGACCTAATGGTGATATCATATTGATGCCCTAGATTTTCTGTAGATGGCATCAGTCTTCAGTTGATTCTCTAACTGTCAATAACTGCTCGAACCCACAGGAATCACATAGGTTAGCGGTTTTGGTCCTTAATGCCTAATCAGATGAGGACATTACATCATACTGCCTCACAACTAGCTGAACAAGCTGCGACATATTCTGCTTTGGCTGTACTCAGTGCCACGCGAGACTGCTTCCTGCTAAACCAAGAGATCACACCTGATCCCATACTGAAGCAGCACCCCGAAGTGCTCTTCCTATCCAAGGCACTACCAGCCCAGCTCGAATCAACATAACCCTGCAGGTTAACCTTTTGATTCGCGTCATATCTGAGCCCGTAATCAATTGTACCCTTCAGGTACCTTAATATATGCTTTGCAGCAACCAGGTGAACTTGTCTTGGATCTGTCAAGAACTGGCTCAAAGTGTTCACAACAAAGCATATGTGTGGTCTTGTGTTCGTCGGGTACATCAATGACCCAATCATCTGACGATATATCGTGGCATCAACCGACTCTGATGAAGCATCGCAAAGTAGCTTCAAATTCGATGCCATGGGTGTGGCTATTGCCTTGTCGTCTATCATCCCAAATCTCTTCAGGATCTCTACTGTATACTTCCCTTAACCAAGGAACACTCCATATGTACTCTGCCACACCTACATACCTAGAAAATAATGCATCATGCCCAAGTCCTTCATCTCAAACTCGGCAGCAAGCTTCCTCTTTGTATCTGTAATCAACCCATCCTCCCCTGTCACAAACAGGTCATCTATCTACATACAGTAGGAGTATCACTGGGCTCCCTTCCTCAACCTTGTAGTAAAGGTTGGAGTCCGCTTTACTCTTGGTAAAGCCCAAACTAATCAGGAAGTTGTCCATCTTGACGTACCATGTCCTAGGCACCTACTTCAATCCGTACAAAGATTTCTTCAATTTGCACACATGAGTATGCCTATCATGTGTCTCAAATCCGAGTGGTTGCTCCATATACACTTCCTCTTCCACTACATCATTCAAGAATGTTGCCTTGACATCCATCTGGTGTATCTTCCATTTCATCACTCCAGCCAGAGCAAGTACTGTTCTGATGGAGGTGTATCTGGATATAGGTGCAAAAGTCTCCTCATAATCTATCCCTTCTTTCTTGGAGAAGCCACGTACCACAAATCTCACTTTATATTTATCTATGCTACCATCTGCAGCATGCTTGATCTTGTAGATCCACTTGGAAGTCACAACAGACTTCCCTTCTGGTCTTGGGACCGCATCCCAAACATCATTCTTCATGATCAACTGGTATTCCTTGATCATGGCATCCTTCCATTCTTTCTTTTCTACTGCTTCCTCATAACTGGAAGGTTCCTTGTTAATGTTGTTGCAGAACAGGGCTACATAACTGGAGTATGGCCTACGTCTCTTGCTTTCTCTTTGTATTCCTTCTGGAGCGCCATATCTCTCTGCATCTAGAATTGCCTCTCCTACCCATATTAGTTTCCTCTTGTGAGAATTCTTCTCACGGGGTAGATCTACAGGTTCCTGAGGTTCTTCCATTTCTCGATCTTCTTCTGGAGTTGCTTCATTCATTGTTGTATCGCGGATCCTGGGTACTTCTGGTTCTTCAATAGGTAGTTTTTTGGATTTGTTGTATGTTGAGTCTTCGTCAAATGTCACGTCCCTGCTGATAGCGATCTTCTTGTACCCTAGAAATTATATTCTGTAAGCCTTCGAGTTTTCACTATATCCCACAAATATGCCCTTCTTCCCTGAAGGGTCTAACTTCGATCTTTTCTCCTTTTGAATGTGTATGTACACCAGGCAGCCAAATATTCTGAGGTGGCTAACTTCTGGTTTCTCACCAGAGAAAGCTCCTTCAGGTGTCTTGTTGTCCAGTATTCTATGTGGAGTACGGTTTTGTACATAAACGATTGTTCTTGTAGCTTCTGCCCATAAATGCATAGGAAGATCTTGATCATGAAGCATTGCTCTTGCTGCTTCCATAATCGTTCTATTCTTTCGTTCTGCAACTCCATTTTGTTGTGGATTGTATGAAGTGGTCAACTCCCTCTTAATCCCTCAATCTCTGCATAATTCCTTGAATTCATCTGATGTGAATTCTCCGCCATTGTCTGATCAAAAGGTCTTGATTAGCTTTTCCGTGTGATTCTCCAGCAGGGATTTGAATTCCTTAAATTTGTTGAATACTTCATCTTTGCCCTTTAAGAAATATATCCAGGTCTTTCTAGAAAAATGATCAATGAAAGAAACATAATATACATACCCACTCAATGAACCGGATGACAATGGACTGCATACATCAGAGTGGATGATTTCCAAGATTCCTTTTGCTCTGCTCTTACTACTTGGAAATGTCTTCTTTATGTTCTTTCCCTTCGCACATCCTTTCCAGATGCCTTCATGCTTTGTCTGGATTTCAGGAAGACCGTTAACTGCTTTGCTTGCAAGTGATAGTGCTCTATAGTGCACATGTGCAAGCCTTCTATGACATAATTCACTTGGCTCCATGGAGTCATGGACCAAGGCTTGTTCAGGTTGGCCCTTTAGTTTGTATAAGCCTCCCTCTTGCTCTCCAATCACTACTGCATCATCTATGGTCTTTCCTTTTGGCCACATAATAACTTGGCCATCTATAAATGCAACCCTCATACCTTTTGCATGCAATGCAGATATGAAGAGAAGATTCTTCTCGAGTCCTGGTACATATAGAACATCGTTCATCTTCAAAGATTTTCCAGAGTTCAACTGGTAAGAGGCTTCATCACTTCCTTTTATAGGGTATTGGTAGCATCCCCAAGTTTCACCTTGTGAGGTGACTCATGTTCAGATAGATTCACAAAGGATTCTTTAAATCCTATCATATGCTTGGAAGCCCCACTATCTACAAGCCAATCGTTGCTCCGATGTGAAACAGTACCTGTGAGAGCTGAAATCAAAAGATATTCTTCATCGCTTGAAGAATCTTCACTGTCTCCTCTGGTTCCCTTCCTGGGAGGTTCATCATCATCTGCACTGTGAGCATGATGTCTTTTCTTGTTGTTCTTCTTCTTTTTGTTCTTGGGACAATCTCTGGAAAAATGTTCCTTCTCATCACAAGCATAACATCTGATATTAGACAGATCTCTCCTGGGTCTTCTAAGGTTATCCCTTTGATTCTGGTGGTGATGTTTCTTTCTTGTGATGAGAGTGTTCCCTTTGTTATTCTTGATGTGAGTTGTGAGAGCTTGATCTTCATTTTCCATCTTTTCTTCTCGAGCTATAAATCGAGCTTCTTCTTGTGAGCATTCCTCCCACGGCCTACTGAAAGTGATTAACTTTCTTCTAGCACAAATTCCTTGACTAAAGGAGTCCCATGACCTAGGGAGACCATTCAAGGTGGTCATCACAACTTCTCCATCCTCCATGTCTTCTCCCACAGCTTCAAGTTCTTCCTTGATTTGAGAGACCCTTGTAAAGTATGACTATATGGTCTCTACATTCTGGATCTTCACATTCTTCAACTGATTTCGCAAGGTCATCTTTCGATTTATATTCTTTCCTTCAAATAGCTTGGTTAAGGTATCAAGCATCTCTTTAGGTGTCTTTAAGGAAGACAAATGTGGTATAAGGTGATCCTTGATGGAATCAACAATAATCCTCTTGGCCTTAACCAAGTTCCTCTTGTGTAAGGCTTTAGACTCATCTCCCTCTGGAACTGGAACCTCTTCATTTATGTAAGTGTCCAGTTCATTCTCTTCAAGGACTAGTGAAATCCAATACATCCATGCTCGGAAGTTATCAGCTCCTTCAAGCTTATCCTCAAGCTTAGTGTGGTGAGACATCTTTAATGAGAACCTCAAATGGAAATACAAAAGATTTAGATCTTACCAATTTGAGATGCTCGGGCTGAATCTAGAGCTAGTCTTTTGCAGTTCTGGTTTTTCTAGTCAAGAGTCAAACTAGGGTTTGAATTTCCCAGAGTTCTACTCAACCAAAATTTTTGATCTTGATCTCAAAATTTCGATTTTGAGGGGGAGAACAATCCTAGACTAATTGCACTCCAAAATTTCACTCTGTGAAAAGCCCTAATTTCTCGCAGTAGTGACAATCCAAAAAATGAAAATGCTCATAATCAAATTCTGCTTCAACAGAAAAATGCACCCTCCTAAGGCGAGTTAGCCTGGCCTCCTTTCCTTGATGATCTCTGGAGACAAACCCAAAAATTAAGAAGCCCTAGCTTCTGCAGCTGCACTATGCCTTCTTCTCAGTTTGGCTCTGATACCACGTTAGACTTTTATAGTTTATTCAATATGATCTAGGATCTTATCTGAGAGAATAACATGCACAGCAATAATCACATGAGACAAGAGACACAGATTTTTTCTCGAGGAAACCATAAAGGAGAAAACCCCACAACTTCCTCAGAGATAGAATGAGCACCAGTAGCAAAAGTAAAACCCAAAAGTATAAAGATGATCTTCGACAACTTCTGTCTCTCACTTGTGCGAGCTTGTCCTCTCTCTCATGCAAACTTGATGAGTGAGTGTGTGTGTTCAAATAGAGAGTCACTCTCTCTATTTATACTTTATCTTGACTTGACTTTTTCTCTCAACAAGGTCGACTTCTCTAGGAGAGTCTAATAACCCTAATACAACTTAACTCTGGGGTCTAATGACCCGACATATAATGGAGGGTTAACCTTAGTGACTTTACATGACTTAAATACAATAATGACTCTCCCGATCGGAGGAATAAACATCTCCGTCGGGGTACAATAAAATACAAATCAAATATACAAGTGAATATCGTCCAAAGTTACAATTACATTAACATTCCCTGTAAGGTCTAGAGCCTCCTCATCCACAATCTGTGGGGCACTGCTAGATGAGCCTAATCCTTGACCCATGCGGGTATCCTCCTGCAAAAAGTCATCCCATAGTCTCTGCCAATCAAGGAGCTTCTCCCTAGCCACAACACCTTTGACAAAGGTGTCCCATGGCTTAAAGAAGCCATTAAGGGCTATCCAAGCTAGCTCCTCATCCTCAGTCTTAGAGCCAACAACTCCAAGCTCATCCCTGATCTGTGTGAGCCTTGTGAGATAAGGCACCAGTCCTTCTCCCTTGCCATCTTGGTGCTACGCATCCACTCTTGCAGCACCATCTTCCGACTCTCATTCTTGCTTTGGTACAAACTCTCCAAAGCCGTCCACATTTCTGTTGCAGTCTTTTTCCCAGAAAGGTGAGGGACTATATGGTCCTTCACTCCATCCATGATAATCAACATGGCTCTAGAATCAATCTTCTTCCAAGCTACTAACTCTACCGGATCTATGGGCTTAGCTTTTGTGGAGTCAATTTGCTCCTCTGCATCACTGACATGTAGGATCCTTATGATCCTTTCTTTCCATGTAGGAAAGTTTTGAGCCCCCTGGAGTCTATCCTCAACTCTCAACTGCACAGCCATATTGAAGTGTACCTGTCAAACCCTAGATCTCCAATTTAGGTTTGTCTCTTCAATAGAGCTACCCTTGATCTATCACTACTACTCCAAATCTTCCAGCTTTAACTCACCAGAGCTCTGATACCATGTAAATTTTCCTTTAATATTCAAACTAGAGCTAAACAGTTGTTGGCCACTTTTCCTAACTCGTGCGACCCAGGTTCTGCGCAGCCCATTAACCCAACAAATACCCGAGATACCGGCCCGACAGAGCAAGCCTTGTCGACAACACCTGCGAAGCAGGCGCAGTCTCACCCGAGATATCTCTTCGATGGGTAACCGCCGAAACCATGTTTCCGCGATTGTCGAGGGATTATAGTCCCTTGGCGCATGGCCAAGGAGCTCGACCAAGCCGCGAGGATGGAGTCATTTCCACCGAACTGTGGCGCACACCGCGCATATATTCTACCCACCACTAACGGCGTGACACAGATCTGGCCTTAGTAACCCTAAACATGATAGAATGTAAAAGCAGCTATTAAACAGGCACAGCATACAGACGCATGACAACACTTACACCATACAGGTAAGCTAATACTCAGGACAGTGTACAGTAACCCAATCATTCATTCAAGCTTTTATTGACAGTGCGACATTTATTCAATCATAATAGGGCTCGCATCATAAACATAAACGAACAGAAACATCGAGTGCCCATTCAAACACAAGAGATAACGTGGAAACCCATCTGGGAAAAACCACCAAGGTGCTCTTCATCTGGCATGAGAAAAGGGTATAGCACCTTGAAGTCTGCGAGGTGCAGACTGATCGTATGATATGTTTTTATGACTTAGACTCATGATTCTCATGCTCTCTGTCTTATTTCTCCTAATCTACCGCTACCATCTACAGATCCGCACACGACTGGGATTAACCTCTCTAGCAAAGCTTTTCTTCTACTGTACTAACTCTGGGTGTATCCTGCAGACTCCAAGCTCTTCTACTACTCAGGGACCTCTCTTTCGTTAACCCCTCTCTGAATCTATTGAAATGTTAACCTAAACGTAATGACGACCAACAATTACCAACCTTCTAACTATTGAATTCCTCCTATTTATACTATTTTACATGACCACACAAGGTCGACTGCATACAGACAGTCTGTTGACTGTCACCATCAGCCGCCCTTCAGGCTACAGCTGTGGTGATCATAACTTGACACGAGGCACTAACGGCCTTACTTACAGCGTGCTTCCACTTGTGTGGCATCCACCGACTTAAGCCGACTTCAACACCCACGATCGTCCTGTCGCTTTCGGCCGTTATTCTGTACCTGTGCTACCGCTTTATTCTGCTGGCATCTTCCTTCCACATTGTTTCCTCTTTCACCCAGGTCACGTCTCTTGAACATATTCCTTCTTTTGCGCAGCTTTCCTTGTTCGGGGAGTTTCCTTGCTTGCGCTGTGTACCGACACTTGCGCTTGTTTCTTACGCACTTTCCCCAGGCCCAACAACAATGCATTCAAAATCTCTACTGATGACCACACATGAATATCTTTTACAGTATGTAGCGGAATATAAAACTGAGAAATAAATCACAACATCACATCACAATATTGACACTATTATTTTGGGTATAGAAACCCCCAGAAAAACCCAAGATGGGAAAACAGGTGTAGCGGTCGGATATAGATTTTATTATGAGAAAATATGGAACTTTTACAATCACTGCAAATCACCCAAACCTGGCAAATGCACTACTCAATAGAATCACTGGGCAAATCCCTGCACCCCTCTGCGAGAGTGTACAACCCACTATACGGCCTGCCACACGTGCGGATCCGTACAACTGTACGGCTGCTGTACAGAATCCGTACGGTCTGTACGACCTTCCTCTGCATCCGCTGCATGTCGATCTGTGTGGCCCTTGTTATGACTGGTAGCTCGGTGATCCTATTTGCTTGTTTCTCCGTCTTCCCAACTAAATCCTCTTTCTAACTTTCTCTCTCTGTCTGTATCATGTCTCTGTCAGAATACAAGTGTGTCCTAGTCACTAATTGACCTTTCTTTTATAACTTTATGAAAAGCAAAAACCCTAATTTCACTTTCACTTTATAAAAAATATTTTAATTTATTGTCCAAAGTAAACTTAGGAAAAATAAATTAAATACAACTGGTGTCCTGATTTAAGTCTTCTACATGCAAGGACACTTGCATGCAGGAGACCTTCCTTGTTGCTACTATTTTAATAGTATTTGGTTCCAGCTTGAGACAAGAGATTTGTTGGAGGTCCGGGAGGTGCTTTGGGAACCAAAGTTGAAGAAGAATTTGCTCTCATTATCAATTTTGGCGGACAAGGGTTTTGCCATCACAATCAAGAAAGGAAAAGAACTCATACATCTAGAGGGAGCTAGACCTGATACAATAGTGAACATTGGGGTTCGAGAGGGTAAGCTATACAGGTTGAAGGGTAGGCTTGTAGGTGGATCCAAGGGGATCTTGGATCATGGATCAGTGATAGAGGACAAGGAGCAGGAAGCTCTGAAGGGTGAGCAGAGTTCACAAATTTCCACTACATGGAGTCAACCTTCAGATGGGACGAGAGATTTATCCCCTTCCAACTCTTGCAAAAGACTCAGTTAGTATGAAATGACATTGAGGTTGCTCAGCAGCAAGTTGATGCTCCTAAGAGCATAGTTTGAGAGAGAAGGCCTTAGAAGAATCACATGGAACTCGTGAGTATCATCATTGATGATGAGCCTTCTAATTTTGAGAAAGCAAGGAATCAATAGGTATGATAGGATGACGTATTGGATATTGTACCAAAATCAGAGGAAGAACCAATTTCAAGTGGATCTTCCAGAAGTACCTTCCTCGCAAAGAGGGAGTGTTGATGTTTACTACATCGGACAGGTACTTCCACAATGGTTTGTATCTTACAAGTGGAAGTCGCCATTAATACCTCTCAAGTACTGAAAAAATTCACTTTAATTAAAAGAATTATTAAAGTGAATGCCTTTTTATAAGCAGTTGAGCTTAATTTGGAGAAATGCCTAAGTATTGGGTATTAGTGATTTAAAATAATTAAATGAATCACAATCGTTGATCTCAAGTGAATACAACTTCTTGGGGTTATCGAGGCTTGGGGTTATACAACTTCTTCTTCAGCCTCTTCTGAGAAGTCTATGTCCATAGGTTTCTCTTGTGTATGCTTCGGGCCTTCTTGATGGCATTCCTGTTGCTCCTCTTCATATTTTTGCTCACGTTCGTCTTCCTTTTCCTCTTCTTCTCTTTTCTTTTCCTTTCTTTCTTCTTCGTTCACATTCTCGGGTGCATCTTTCGGCGCAAATTGTTCTGCACCTCCAACCTTCTGTTGGAATTGGGCCAAAATGGGAGTAAGTCGTTCTATCTCCCGACAAGCTTCATCTGCATGCTGCTCGAGTTGCTGTACTCTGCCGGTGCTAGGGTGTTCCAACGAGGTATTGGTCAATGACTACGTGAACTCGTGGATTCACTGCTGGACAGGCTGAATTAGCCATGTCAACCTTTTAGCTTTGGCCTGCTGCTCAGTCGTCTCCTTGTTGCGCATGCTTTCCTAGTCGCGCAGAGCTCTTGCCTTGTCCAAGAGCTGCTTGAGCTGAGTACTTTTGGCGATTTTTTTCCTTGATTGGCAGCTCCTTAATCTCTGCCTTCACTGCCAATATCTGTAGGTTTGCTTGCCGCACCTGTTCGGCAAGTTGTTCTGCAGTGTCATCGTCGATTAGATGTTCCCATGTCACGGCATTTGCTTCCACCGCTTCTGCGCAAATGTTCTCGACTTCCATAAGCCGGGAAACAGCTTGATTTGTCGATTCTCACTTTTTCCGCAGCACTTCAGGGGGCGTGCTGGGCTGCTGGTTGGTTCTTCTTTCCTGAACCTGTTTCTTTGAGTCTACGGCCAATTTGGATAACCGCCTTAGTTGGTGCATAGGATTTGCCTCAGCTTCATCCTCCTCATCTGACAGTTCGGTGACTGCCTCCTTGATAGCTTGTTCCAGTGAGGCCTACTTTTGGGCTTGGGCTGCCAAGTCTTCCTGCTGGCGGTTGATAACTTGCTTGCACTCCCTTGCTTTTCTGGTTGCCTTTGCTGCTTGATATGCAACCGCATTTTCCCAGATTCTGATCTCTGTGGCGGCAGCATGTTGAATTGAATAAATCTACAGAAAGGTGAGCTTGGAGAAATCTAAAATTAGTGTGTCCAAGATATAGACATCTTCCTCTTTCTCTGCTTCTTCTATAGAAAATGCTTGCAAGGGCATTTCTATTCTTAATGGCGAGAGTAGCGCTGGCGTCACTAGAGTGTCTGCTGAATCGACACCATAGGTTTCAGCCTGCATTGTGTCGCGCACTTCTGCGACTGTCTCCGCCAGCTGGTTAACTTTCGTATTGATGGCAGCTGTCTAATTGGTTTTTCTGCTCGCGATCTTTCCTAAAGTTTTCTCACCTACTTCGGTAAGAAGAGTCAGATCCTCGTCTACTATGCCCATGACTTGGGGTCGGCTAGCCTTCTACTTTTTTCTGTACTGGATGCTCAAGGCGTCTTCATCTTCCTCCATGGGTTGTTTGCCCTTCCTTTTTTTGGTTCTTTCGGCGCTCACCTCCTCATCAGCAGGGGGGTCTTTGCCGCCGATATTAGGCGGGTCTCGGTCTTCTTCTTCTTCTTGGGAGTTATCCTGATGCTCCCGGGTACTGGTATTGGCGTGGGCCTGGGGCAGGTTCGCTTGTAGACCCCCCTGTGGCACTTGCTGCTTTGCAGGCACCTTCTCATGGTGGGTAAGCCATTCTTGAGGCCAGTCTCTGATTTCCCTTTCAATATCTGCATCTCTCATGATAAATAAAGTTGAGAGTGCCTGCTTCTTGGGGTCATGACGCGGATGCAGAATGATGTTGTGCGGCCTGGCGTGGAAGTGAATGAATGGATATTTGGCCACTGTCTGAGGATTCAGCCGATATTGCCTTTGCACAATCTGCCTAAGCCTTTCTCCTTGTTGAAAGAATGTAATCTTCGTGTCAGTCTTGCGCTTACTGTCCTTGTGCTCCCAGAGCTTTTGATACGAGGCACCCAGGAGCTCTACTAGGATCTCCATGGCTTTATAATCTGGCGGCGAAGTCCACATTGCAAATGAGATCAAAATTAACAACCACGAGAAGTGGAACTTCGCTGTGGGAGACTCCTACCCGTCACGCACATCATCCATAAGCTCGTTCAGGAGGAACTAGGACCAGTTGATGTGTACTCCGTGCGCACATTTTTCTACGAGCTCTACTGTTGCAGCCGTGCACTCAACCGACCTCATCTTGCGCAAGATTTTACTACACTAAATTTTTACTGGAGCCCTTACAGCATCATCATCAATAGAGCTAAGGAGGAAGCCCTTTCCGCCGCAGACAAGCTGGTATTTGGTCTTCATGTCGTTTTTGTCCAGCTTTTCCTCATCCTTGTGCAAGTATGGGGCCAGGTTGAGCCCTTGCTTCGGAAGACCTATGATGGCCGAGATCAGGTCCACCGTTACTTCATAGTCATACGGCTTGTTTATCCAGAGGTAGCCTCCATGGAAGCATACCAGCAACTGCTTGACATACATGTCAACCGAGGCAGAGCAGCCAAAGTGTGGCATAAGGAGCAGGTTTAAGATACCTGACTGCTCCAATCCGCACACCCACTCCTTTGTAGAAACAACGTCTACATTTGTTGGTTCACCGGGCTCCGCAGCCATGAATTGATTTCTGGATAGGTCTTTCTTCCTGGTGTCGTAGTCCTCAAACTTTAATTCCTGGAGTTTAGGAGTGATGCTATCCTCAGGCCGTGTGACGCCTTCTGGAATAGTAGGTTCCTCCAAAAATTCCTGCACGTCCACTGTGACTTGTGCGGCGCCTGGCTTTCTCGGTGATACATATGGAGGCAGCAAAATCTTTTCTTCCTTCGTCAGTCCTACTTCTGGTGGTGATGGCAGTGGCGGAACCGGGTCGACTCTACGGGCTTTGGGTATCTTTGCTACGGGGCCAAAGGAAGTGGGGAGGTCTGTACTCGATGGGGCTCTAGCCACAAAAACTTGGGCTCCGATCGGTTGTACTGGTTGTCGGGTTGCCGGCACCTGCGCAAGCTGGCCCCTGGTGGTGGTTTCTGCACTACCTTCGGCTTAGTCTGCGTCTTCTTCATCTTCTTGGTCGACCAAATGGGTTCAGGGACGTATGGTACTTCCAAAATCGGGTAGGGTGAGGCTAATGAAACAGTGGAATCCTCACTATCACTGGATAACTCAATGAGCATGGGCTTTGGCTTTGGATAACTGGATAACTCCTCCCAAGTAGGCTTCTTTTCCTCTATTGGCGAGGCAGCAAGGAAGGTGGGTAACATCTTGCCATTGATGGAACCCCTGTAAGCTCCCTTACCAATCTCACTGGAACAGATTGAGGATAGATCTGTAATGGAGCTTTGTGATCACAATAAAGGCACTCTTCTGGAAATTGTAGCAGACTTCCAGATGCCCGAGAACTGATATTTAATGTGTATTGAGGGGACACTTTATACAATAAGCACAACTCCTGTAGTAGCTGCTTTTTCCACACTTTAATATTCAGATCAGTTTGTCATGGTGAATGGTTCCACGAAGTTCCTAAGAGTGCACTGTTCCTTTCAATAAAGGAAGTCGAAATGGCGAACCGACTCCTGTAGTGGCTTGACCCCAAATACACCACAACAATACCACTGCAAAGAATACTTATCACTTTTGAGAAATCAATCTCAGTATGGCAAAAACTCGTCCTTCTACCTCAAAAGAAGTGACAGTGGCTTGTTGAAGGCTATAACAGCTGTTATTTATAATCAAATCTGTGTGTACAATACACAGAGAGTGTATTGCATGAGAAAACGTCCATCTAGGAAGCATGCAGCCACAAGCAATGAAGATAAGGAATGAAGGTGTGCCCTCCTGTAGCAAACTTCCTACTTTGCTTCTTGGCAATAGATACACTTCCACAAAAAAAATGAAACAAACTCTTCACAACTAATGTGTGAAATTGCTTATAACCTCATGTTCATGCCAATTTCCCCACAGCTGGCCAAGAACATGCTCCGATACCACTATAATAACTCAAACTAGAGGTTTGCCTTTTTGTGCATGGATTTGTTCATAGAGCTGCCATTTTATTGGTTGATTGTTGGTTTGTTTGGTTGGTGTAAATATGTATTTATCCAAAGATTAATTGCATGCGATAGTAGAATGAATAAACATCACAAAACCCATGATATTCAGCTTAAGAATGCTAACAGCTGATGTAAGTATACATGTACACAACTTCGAGAAATTGGATGATACTCAGGTGTATGAAAAGTGTTTAAAACTCAGATCTGAATGCAACTAAATAAACAGTGCTGTAGATGACTTAACATCATATAAATGGTCATATTATCATGGAGAATCATTAACAAAAATACCTTTATTTCCAATGTTGTAAGTGACTATAGAGGCTTTAAACCCAGCGGATAATATGGTGTGTATGGCTGGAACAACTGCAATAACACATCTGCCAAGGGTACATGCAATAGATATGACAACCTTTAAATTGTGGAATTCAACCCAACAGTGGTCCAAGCTTTAATCAACGTAAAAACCTGAGTATAATAGCAGATTACTCCCTCAATAGTTGAACTGCTTGAGTGGTAATTACAGGGTCTGAATGATCACTGCAGATTACACCTGAATGTAATGCATGCAACTCCAAAAGGGCAAGATGACTTCCTTAAGATAGATCTAACCTCCAAATTTATGTATCACTGCTATAACAAATAGATCGTGCCACTATGAGATTGATGTCAACAATATTAGAGGTCGTTGCCTTTCCTGAATGATGGAGACTGCTCAAGCTGTAGTGTATGGGCAAAATCTTGCATATGATGACACCCAAATATAGAGAGCTCACACCCAGCCTACTATAAGTTGGAGGCTGATGAGTAATCGCTATTTTGATGTGACTAAATGAGACTGTCCATGCCTTTTATACTTCCCACGTAGCCCTAATAACTGATGATCTTCTCTCCCAATGCTTGATTGGGTATATCTTCAAGGATAAGGATATTCACGTCCTCAATAAACGACCATACAACAGCTGATAGAGATTTGCTGCTTTGAATGCTTAATGAATGTGTCCTAGATAGTGAAGGAGAATACTGCTCAATCTTGAATGGATGCGCACAGTTGTGAAGAGGCTCCAACGTTGGCCTAAACACAATAGATTTAAGATGCAATGATGTACACACTGGTGAATCTGGATGATTCACCCTAGCAATTGGTTAGGGTGGATAGATTTCGCCACCGAATCCAATTAGGTCAAGGCAATCCACCTTAAACCCTAAGTAGCTTACGAGCTCCCAAAACCTGTTTCCAAAAAGATGAATAATAACAATGATACCCTTTTGGTTCAACTAACCTTCTTATATAGCTTTTAGGGTTTGCATGTCACTTTTAGGGTTTGCATGCATATCACTTTTAGTGTTTGCATGTCACTTTTAGGGTTTGCATGCATGTCACTGGTATTAAATGTCCTTGGTCAATCCCTTATTTATCCGTAATGGAACATTACAGAAAACCATAATTTGCATGATGGGACTCCTACCTGTTCTCCATATAATGATGACAGACTGGAAGGTTTACTACCTTGTGACCTTTTTTCTGAAGAAGATGAGTATAAAAATGAGGAAAAGTATAACCTGGAGCATGATACAAGTGACAAAGACTCCCTTATGTCCTACAAAGATGTTGATGAGGATTCCTGGACATTCATGGAAAATCCAGTCTATGACATGTCTGAGGAGGAAAATAATGAACCAGAAACTTTCGATGGTTTTGTTGATTCTCTTGTCTGTGGCATATCTAAAGGAGAGAGCATGGAGCTTGTGACCTTGGGAAATTTTGATATGGAAGAGGAGCATGCAGTTTATCCATATCATAAGTCTGAGCCATATATCAGTATCAGTAATGAAGACAAAGAGAACTTGATATCAGTGATGGGGAATCTATCACATTTGACATATATGGGGAGCATGACTATTGGACTTGTTGTCCGCCGATTGCACACCAGCAGCAAAAATATTCCGAAAGCTGTCTCCTCACTTGAGAAAGTGGGAGAGGTGTGACCTTGGGGGCAAGCACAAAGCCAGGTACTGTCACCTACTCCTAGCTCCTCCGTTTAGGCTAACTCCTAACGAAGCCAAGGGGGGTGGTCCCTAACAAAGAGTTTATAAGGCTCAATGTGTTTAAGTAAATTTTACGAAAGTGATGCGGACGGGTATTTATTAGGAGCTTGTTATGACGAACGAAGATTGCAATTCTTATAACTGAAAAATAAACGAAAGACAAAAAGCAATCCACGTTGCTATCACCAGATTAAAAGATAAACAATATAATGAGAGCTCGTGAAATAAGATAGCATTCACAGATAAAGATCTTACTTGAAAAAACCAAAGGACAAATGGCCCAAATCAATAATAATGCATAAGATTTTAAAACAGACCAATGCCTTATGGAGTCAAATGTTTGAGATGCTTGGGTATACTGAAAATACAAGTCTCAAAATAGTGCTAGTGAACGTGTTTAGCAATTGTTCTTGGTTTATTTTAAAGTGTTTTAGTGGTCTTGTTTATTATGGCTCATCAAAAGGTATCAAAAGACCAACTGGAAAAGTGTTCCAAGTTATTCCGTTCGAGACATGTCGGCCCGTCCAGTATCCCATGCTGGTATCCTGCGGATTGACCAGCTAGCCGAGACTCTAAGACAACGGGGAGTTCCAGCGCCTTTACTAAGACTGACTTTGAATACTTTTGGCAACGCCGGTGCGTTGGTTATGGGGGTAAAATTTTATTCCATTGTTACTTGAAAGATTATCAAATCCGCTCACCGTTCTGAGCACGAGCCCAACTATGAAAGTCGACGAAGCATACTAGGTGAGGGATAGCAACAAAGTAAATTAATTAAGGGCAAAATGTAAGTTGCAAATTTTATTAGAACACAATTAAACTCTTCGACAGAGAGTGCTCTTGACTTTGTCTTATGACAAAAGTTCAAGAGTCTTAGTTACTCTATATGCCTAAATGCAAGGATGATGCAAGACTATCATGCTCTTTGACAGAGAGTGCTCTTGACTTGGATTTCGACAAGTTCAAGAGACTTAGATTTAAATTAACAAGTTAAAGAGCAAAAATGCATGAATTAAAGAATAACCACAAACCCTCCGACAGAGAGCACTCTTGATCCACCTGACGGTGAGATTCAAGAGATTTTAGTTCTTTTTTACTTTTGCAATTTATATTAAATGAAAGAAAGTTCTAAAATAAAGTTAAACAAAAACAAGAAGCTTTTTTCTTTTGACTTTTATGAAAGCAAAAAACAAACTTTTCCAGAATTTGAAACTAACCTTTTCTATTCTATTCTAACCAATTATTCTACAAGCATAAAACAAAGCAAATTGCAAACATGAAAAACGGACGATACAGGCTTCCCCCAAATGGGGGAAGTGGGGTGTGGGAGCCTTTATCCCACTTGCTCTTTATTAATTTTTACAATGCCTTTGATGTTGGGATTCTTTTCTGATCTTGAAAGGCCTTCAATGCAATCCAGAGAAAGGGGGATGAAGAAGGGGGAATTAGGAGTGTTTTTTGGAGCTTGAAACTTCAAATTTTTGCCAACACTTCCGCTTAACCTGTCATGAAAAGTGAAAAACCAGCGAGCTACTTTCCTGTAAAACAGTGGATTAGACAATAAAATACACTAAAATTTATAGTTAGTACTTGTGCAAAGATAGAGTTTTTTATGCTACTTCAAGTACTAAAACTAAGCAAAGATAGATCTAAACTTTCGTGAGATAAACTTTTTAGCAAAGGAAGCTCTTAGATCTATATAACAAGAGATAGAAAAGATAAGATTTAACACTTAGATCTACTTGTTATGAAACAAAACCAAAGTAACCGAAAAGCAAGAATTTTCTTTTTAAGTTTGCGGAAGGATAAGAAAAACTTCAAGCCCAAGCTTGAGTAAATTTGAGCATGGAGGGAACCTGTGGGACAAGAAACATAAGAAAAATTATATTTGAAGAGAGATAAGATGCAACTGAGCTCCGATCTCTACTTCACGCCGGGTGATCTGCAAAACTAAAATACCCTTCAAGCAAGTGATTAGATCTAGTATGTATAAACCAAACAAGAAGCGAAAAGCATGAGTACAACTGAATACAATAAGCAATTTTTAGATCGTGTATAGCTACACATAAGCAAGCAAGTTGAAACTTCAAATGCCTACTCTATGGATTAGATTATAACCTTCTAAGCTAGAAAACACAGCATGCATGAATAATAAAATAACTACACAGATATCACCTTGGTTATAAGCCAAATATTCACCATGAAAGTTCTTGCACCATCAAATTGTCCTCCAAAGACTCAACTTTATTCATAACATAGATAAGAAATTATAATCATACGGGCAGAAGTCCTCTGCAAATCCATCCACACTGTAGAGCTAAAAAGAGCCTTTACTTATACAAAAACCAGCAACCTAAAATCTAATATCAGACTTGGCTTTGAAGAGAGCCAATGGCACAATAGACACAGTCGAACTCTCCATCACAAACCAAACAAATCCATATCGGCGAGTCATCTTTGATCTCATGCAATCCGTAAGGTAGCTTGGCGTGAAGGTTTAGTTTAATGTTTATTTATTGGAAGAGTCCACCTCATATCAGCGCTTGAGTTGACCTCGCCTTAACTTAGGAGGGGATCTCCGTCAAATTCTAACTCGATCCAATGCTTTAATCGCCAACAAGACTGCTAGCTCCACCAAGCGTGAGGGCCCGCTTC
This sequence comes from Pseudotsuga menziesii, assembly GCA_001517045.1. Lineage (NCBI taxonomy): Eukaryota > Viridiplantae > Streptophyta > Pinopsida > Pinales > Pinaceae > Pseudotsuga > Pseudotsuga menziesii. The sequence goes on along the minus strand of LPNX010757273.1, from coordinate 101,813 downwards.
TATTCATGTGCGAGTCTTCTCCACTATCCATGCGTTTGTATTAATAAACCATGCATGTTTTCAACCAAAGTTTTAACAAATTAAAACATGGAGAGGGGGCTCCACACTCCATACCATCGCATCCACTAAACCATGCTTACGGCTACCTTTGCTTGACGCACCACTCCCTCACACAATTCGCATGGATGGAATTATGCCATGGTTTAATTTCATAAGTTTAAAAAAAAAACACATTTCATGTGGAGAGGGGTCCACCCCACTCCCACTCACCATTTCTCCACATAAACGTGAGTCATATACTTACCCTCACGTCACCCTCCTTTTGATTTAAATCAAACTTCAAAATTTTAAACCAAAGTTTAATGTGCCATGTGACTTGAAGTGAGTCGTAAGTCACTTGGACCCACATGCCAAATCATCTCCACCACTTAAAAATCAATTTTGACTTTAATTTTGACTTTTTTAATACTTTGGATTTTATGCAATTTGTCCTTTTTTAGCATTAAAATGCCATTTTGAAGCATTTTTAGCCGAATGATGACTTTCGGGATGCTCCAGCTGTCTGATTGATGGTGAAAGTGGCCCCTGGGGTGAAGACGCTGCTCCGGGCTTCAAAATGAGCCCAACTATGCCAAAATCGGACTCCAGATCACACTTTTATTACATTTTGAATTTTCTCATTTAAACCATTAAAAAATGGCTTAAAAAACGAAGAAAATTATTTTTTCTCAGAATCAAACGAAACTTGAGGGGGACCTAGTACATGTTCATACGACTTAATCGGAATGCCTAGCATGACAACAAACACTGACACGAAGGCTCTAATAACCTCCCAAGCCCGAAACATCAAGACAACTACCCCAGCTTTGGAGGAGCGAGTGAAAAACTCAGAAATTATTGGTCGTTTGTTCAACAGCCAATAATAACCAAGGGAAAAAACACTCTAGGCTAGTCGGCTTGATGCCCAAGTCCGGGAAGCCGAGCCTTTTATAAAAATTTAAATGCTAGGACATTTTTTACAATTTCCACAAGGGGGTATGAACATGTATTTACAAAAAATTCCGGACAAACCCCTAGAAAAAGGTTGGCAGACTTCCGAATTCTGATCAAGAACAAGTGTACTTGTTCAATGCTTTGGCGGCTCACCGAAAAATCCACAAGTACAAAATTAGTGGATAACAGGACTTTATTGAAAATCCAACCTATGCGACTTTTGAAAATCCCATCTATGAAATGTCTAGCGAGGAGAGTGTTTATTCTGAGACCTATGGAAGTTGTTAAGAAGAGCATTCAGAATTTTCATATGATCAGCCAGAGCCGCACAAAAGTATCAGCAATGAAGACATTAAGAAGTAGTGTTGTGAAAAGTTGGATGTGATGCAGTCAATGGACTATCAGTCTCATCCATCATCTTCACACCTAGAGCTTCCTTATGATTTGGAGCAGCTTGGGGATTATACAACGAGTTATCATTCGATAAGCCTTGATGATCAGTATGATGGAGTAGTCGATCTGCCTCATCATCTCGATTTGTATATCAGTCCTATCCAGTCATGGATAGAAGCAGCCTGCGCAAGCACCTACCAGTTTGGGAAGAAGTTTGACGACATTAATCATGCCTATGATTTCCCACCCAACCCACCTATTTTGGATCATCGCGCAGGTTTGCATTTTCTAAATAATGTGTCCTTGCTTTGGTTGGTAACCAAAGACAAGGCAAAAACCTTTTATGTTAATATAATGCTTAGGTGGTTACATTGGATTTCTGATTACATTTAACCTTTTTACATCATGCTTAGAGTAGGCAAATAACCTACATCAAACAGAGCATTTACTTTCTGCATTTCTTTTTTGTACTTGGGTATAATAAAACTTTTCTTTCGTTAGTTAGCTACATTTATTTTGTTTAAATAAATTAACTTAATTGTTCATTTGGATTTTATATAAAACTTGTGCTATTGAGATTTTCTTGTCAAGTTAAGATGTTTTTACAGGTTATATAAACCATAGATTCCGGTGTTCTCGTACTCTGTTCTTACCCTATGACTAGATCGAGCACACGTCCCGCAATTGGAGCCTGATGTTACCACCTAAGTTGTACTTGGTGGTTTTTTTCAAGCGAGCAAGCGAAGTAGAACAAGTACACTTGTTCATGATCAGAGTTCAGAAGTCCGCCAGCCTTTTCTGGGAGACTGTTCGAAAATTTTTGTAACACATATTCATACCCCCTTGGGGAAATTGTAAAAATTTCCTAGCATTTAATTTTTTATAAAAGGCTCGGCTTCCCAGACTTGAGCATCAAGCCGACTAGCCCAAAGTGTTTTTTCCCTTGGTTACTATTGGTTGTTGAACAAACGACTAATAATTTCTGATTTTTTCACTCACACCTCCAAAGTTGGGGTAGTCCTCTTGGTGTTTCGGCCTTAGGAGGTTATTAGAGCCTTCGTGTCAGTGTTTTTCAACATGCTAGGCATTGAAATTAAGTCATATGGAGATGTGCTAGGTCCCCCTAAATTTATTTTTAAGTTTTGGTAAAAATAAATTTTCCTGTAAACTTAGGCTATTTTTTGATAGTTTAATTGAGAAAATTGAGATTGTAATAAAAGTGTGGTTAGGGATCAGTTTTGGACATGGGGGTGCTCATTTTCTAACGCAAAGCACCCATTTAACCCAAAAACCCACTTTTCCTACGTTTTAAGTGATAAATTTATCACTTAAGTCAAAAAATCTCCAAAAATCATTTTTATTAATTAAAAAATCAAAATAATTAATAAATGGAGAATATTCTCAATTTCCTAAATCAATGGAAAATGCTCCAATTTGACTGAAATCAGTTTCTATTGGCTTCACTGATTTAAGGCAAGACATCTCCTTGATTAAAGCATTAGCTTCAGTGTTGATTGAGGCTACTACGAGTTTGCCAGATTAAGGGGACATTTTTCTCCTTAAAAGGGGGCATAATTGCTCATGTGGCACTCATCTAGAATGTTTTGGAAATCCAAAAGAGGGGTTGTGCCTACCTCTTGAGAGGTGGCACATTTTTCTTGAGTGTAACTCCCTCTAACTCGCCCAAATCAAGGGATAACCTCACTCTCAATCTCAAATTCACCCTCAGTCTTCTTTAGTTGGCAGAGGCGCACTCTGGGCCTCTCCAGCTATAAATAAAGCCTCTGCCTCTCTCACAAACTAGTTCGGTTTGTAGTAAGAGAGTGCATGCTATTGTAATTTGTAAGCTATTTTCTATTTTGCTTGGAATCAAAGAAAGCTTTGGAGGCTAGTGGTGGTGTGCCCTATTGTGTGCATCAAGATTGTCATGTATTATTGAGGTAAAAAACTGTATTTTTCCAATTTTTATGTATTACTTGTGGCTTAGATCTTTCCTATGATGGTTTCCCCAAACTTGTAGGAATAAGAATTGAAAGTAAGGTTACTTTAATTTCTATATTATCATTGTATGCTTAGAGGTCAAACATTGCATGCTAAATAAGTTTATTTTCATGCGTTATTAACCCCTTTTTATATGTGATTTCAAGATCTCGCGGGTATAGTTTGAGTTTTGATTGAGTTTCAGGTTGCCTAGCTTCGAAGCGGTGTGGATCTAGCTTGATGCAACCCCTTTCAAAGCAAATACGAAAGACATAGTCCCTCGACATCTCACTGCAAAGTGTTTCAAAGCGAAACCCCCCGGCAACAAAAAATACTCTTCTATTTCCTTTCTCCTTTTTCCAAAATCATTTTTCCCCCTTGTTACCCAACTTGTTTACTTAAGATCTTTGCATTAAAAAGTATAAATCTTGCACTTAGATCTAGTTCTCAAGTTTTTATCAGATCTATTAAGCATTGTTCATCCATTTTGAATAGATCTGGCATAAAGGAATCAGTTTTTGCATGGCATTTTCAGTAAAATCTTTAGCTTGCATGCAATAGTTTTTTCCTTTCAAGTATTAAAGTTATATCTAGCATAGAAGTGCAAATCATATTGGCTTCCCAAAAGGCAAGCCAAGATCCAAAGGAAAGCTTGCTTTCCTTGGTTCCTTTTTGCACCTCTTTTCAACTTTTTTAACTTTAGATTTTCTTTGGGTAATTTTTGCGTTGTCCAAAGACACTTCCAAAGTGTTTTTGACACTTTTTACTAAACTTTGCTTGCTGGTTTTGAGCAGGCCTTTCCAAAAAGAGGAGGATATGCTGCCCAAAAATCAAATTTTGTGCCATCCGGAGCTTTAAGGAAGTTCCCTCCTCAGTCGGGCTTCTTTTCTTACTGTTTTGTAAGCCTTTGGATCCTAGATAACAAAGACCAAAGTGCATTTCTTCTAAATTTTTGTAACCAATTAATAAAAAAGTTATAGAGAAGGTTCTTTCGAGCCCACTTCCCTGTAGACACTGAGAGGGGGGGTGAATCAGTGTGAAGCCAATTTTAAACTTTTCTTAGCTTATCACAGTTAGCTATCAATTCATCGTTCCATTACTCTACCATAATCATTTCATAAACATCTTTCACTTCATCATTCACATAGCATAAGCATTTCATTCATAAAGAACCATAACACAAGAGAACATAACACCATATAATTTTGTAATCTTTTTGTATTAGTTTTGGTTCGGCTACAACCGTTAGGTAAAATCAGCACCTACTGATATATAGAGCACCTACTCTGCATCCAAGACCCTGCCTGGTTTTCTTAGACCCTGCTAAGAAGGGTTTGAGGTATCCTAACCTCAAAAGCAAGTCAAGCTTGCATTTACAATTATGGTTCACTGTCATCATACACAAGACATCTCTGTCACATCATCAACACTGCTCATCACATCAACTCTCCTGTAACACTGCTTATCATTACAACTGCTGGCCATCTACTGCTGCAAATTATCCTTTGGTCAGTACTTCTTAATCTTTGATCATCACTCTTCACTGTTGCTCATGGATCTCTAGTCAATCTCTGCTCATTAACCTCTGCTCAAGAAACCTCATCAATCCCCATGTCAAATTCAATCTGTCAAGCATCTTACTGTATAAGCACTGTCAGTGTCATCAACCTGTCACTATCATTTGTCATATCATATCAGACTACTGTCACTGTTACATGAATGGCTGTCACTGTTTGTCACTGTCAAGCTGTCATATAAAGATGTTGTAACTGCTGCATCACTTATCACTTCAACAAAGTCTGCTCTCAAGGTCTGCTCAGGTCTTCACGATCTTTGACTGGGCATCAGCCTTTCATATTAGGCTGTGTATGCCACTCTTCAAACTTGGCCTACAACTGAGGTTGAAGATGACCTTTAAACCAGACTTAGTACTGCTGAGAACAAGTCAGTTCACACAGAACATTTTTCACATTCTTAAACCAACTCCAAGTATTAATAGAACATACTTAACTATGAGTACCAAAACTTTCATATACAGGAGAATTATTTCTAAACTCGTAGTTAAATCACTTTAGCGCTGTCATTGGCTCACTTTATTTGCCGTGCTCAATATATTGTTTAACCCTGGGTTTATTTTCAAAACTGATGCACCACATCGATTAGTTGATCAGCAACCAATCTGATTTCTCATATGTCTGCAAGTCTATGTAACAATCTTTAATCATAAAACACTTTGATCTCTTTGCTCATCTCAATTTCTGCGATATCAGGGCTTGATCACAATAGATATACCCTTTCAATTTAAGAACTTCCCCAAAACTGGACTCTGCAATTTCTGTGTGAAATGTACAATCTCAGCATGAATAAATAAATTGAACATACCTTGTCATGTCTTAGCTTGTCATTAGAATAACTCAGCCTTGGACTAATCACACTCCACACTCAGCTTTGTGTTATCAACCTCCTGGACTGTGTATACAAGCACATCTCTTTCCAGGCAACTAAACCCCAACACACATGTCAAACTGACCTGTGTATCAGCCTTGGACTTGGAAGCATCAAAAGTTGATCTGTGGAAGAAACTCGGGCCTGTCTACATGCTGAGAAAGACTCCATCCAAATCCCAGGTCTGAACTATGAGCTTCAAAGTTCAAACCCTGTCAAATTGGACTGTGTATATCAAAATTGCATGGACTGTGTATTCTCTATTCAAACCGTGGACTGTGGGACTGTCCAAAGAAGGCAACAGTAAAACTGTAGATCATTTCCAATCTCAGACTAGTCAGCAGCCAATTTCACACAACCTTGAACTGTATATTGTATGTGTTGTAGATAACTTTGAAAATTCTGAACTTGACCTTTCATACAAACTGTTCTTAACCACTGTATACAAAACTCAGCAGTGTACGTATGTACAGGCCATCACAAAACTGGGATTGTTTTCACCTTATGGATAAGTGCTGCTGTAGATAAAGTCAAAAACTGTGGATTGTAGATGAACACTTTTTGTCTTCAATTCTGGACTCCACGAAGATGCCCAGTTCACTCCACTTTTTAAGATGCCACTGTGTATGTCACCCTTCAAGCTTGGACTGTTTGTGTCTAGCTGCAAAGCATAAAGATTAAACTCACCTTACTTGTATGTATGCCACTGTTCTTCACATCACTTGGCATTCATCAATCACAGAGTGTACATCATAGTCATTCTTGCTCTCACACATCATCATGTACAGAGCATCAACATAGTTAGCAAGATAGCATACTTGTCCATCGTAGGAATGCATCAATACACCACTGTATTATATTCATCATAATAGCTAGGGTCTTGATCAGACTTCTGCTGCTACAAAAGTAAAAACTCAAACTGCTACCTTACTGTAAATTCAGGACTGTTCTCTTTCCTCAGTTAATTGCTGCATCCATGAATTTCCACAGTCAAACCCTTGACTTGTGTGTCTTTCCAAAAGCAGGGCTGTTTCAAACACCCAGGTCTCAACCTTTGCTGCAAAAACCCAACGGAAAAATTCGGGACTGCTGCTCTTCTCCTGCTGTAACCCTCGGTATTGAGGTACCCTTAATCCACGGAAAAATTCAGAGCTATCCCACGAAATTTCCTTAGTCCAGCGAGCTGCCTTAGTCAATTTTCCTTAGACAAAGTGCTCTTCCTAGGGCAGCGAGCTCTCCATGGTGAACATTTGCCTCATACAAAGTGCCTGCTGCTGCAAATAAATTGCCAGCGAGAGGACACCATATAAACCAGTCCTTCAAATTTATGATTTTATCCCCAAAAAGGTATCTGCTGGTCACCACGCTTCATCAACAAATAGGGACTGTTCAAGCACCTTTATGAGCTGCTGTAGCAGCCCTAACCACCACCGTGAGCCTTAAAAACTTGAAAAATCAGACTGCTGCTTCAGCTAATCTACTGCTGCTGCTAACCCCCAAAATTCTCCTAGAAAATATTTCAGACTACTCCCACGAATTTCCTTCATTCAGACTGCTCCCATGAATTTCCCTAGAAAATATTTTAGACTGCTCCCACGAATTTCCTTCTATTCTACGGCTGCCTCAGTTAAAAAATCACAGAGCTCCACCGAAATTTCCATCGTAAAAATGAAGACTTGCGAGGGGTATTTATATTAATTTTTTACCTCATTTTCGGGCCAACCTGCTATGAAAAAATATTTTAATTTTAAATATGAGCCAACTTCTATTATTGGGCCGACATACCATAAAAAACATTTGATGCTTTTAAATTTAAATGGAGCCGACCTTTGAAGAGCTTGCACATCATTTTACACGGTGACTTTATCTAGTGTCTAGGAAACCCTTGTTAGGGCTTAAACAAATTTATGTTGTCAAGGAAGCCCTATTTAGGGCTATGGCAGACCAAGAGAAACAAAGATGAATACTTTGAAGCCTAAATGCAACCCACTGTAAATTTGAACCCGCTGTAGATGATGTCAACCCTTCAGTAAGTAACCAACAGCCTTAATTCTTGTTAACGTTGCATCTCCAGTTTTGTCTGAGTCATGGCAGCCCTCTTAGGGCTTTAATAAATTCTTGATAGCCTTAGTGGAAGCTTTCTAAGCTTCAGAACCCTCTTCTAGGGCTGGAACTGTCCATGCCAACCTTAGTAATCCCCACATAAGTCCTATTAGGGCTTGAACAGAACACGACAACCTTCTATGAGATTGGATCTGAACTTGGTGCCCACTAATCAGACCTTGATAGCCTTTGTGAGGTTGAAACAAACTTTGTTAGCCTCAAGAACAGAGCTTGACAGCCTTCATGAAACATGAGCAGACCTCGACATCCTCTTCCACTGCTGCCACCGAAATCGCAGTCCACTAACCTTAGTTACGAGCTCATTCTTCACTTAATCGTTGGATATCCTATGGGGCCACTGCAAGTCACATGTTGGCATCAATGACAATTTCATCAACATTCCCATCCCCCTAGGGGGGAATCTACATTTTGTGGTTTTTTGCATTTTTCACCTTTTCTTCAGTTTAGTTGTGATTTGCAGCATTGTATACTTTGAATCTTCATTACAAGCTTTCAATACTACTTACCCCATGACTTCCTGATTGACCCGAAAGGGGAAAGAGATGCATGGTAGGACTAATTAGAAAAATCGTGGAGTTTTTCTTTCATTATCTATAATCAACCCCTCCCCGCTTTCCCGATTGAGGTCCATTTGGACCGAAAGAGATTCCTAGAGGGTTTTCTTTTTTTAACGAAGAACACAAATGTTAAAATCCTTGAAAATTACCAAGACTCCGTTGTGTATGCTTTGCACTGGCTGCGGTTCGTCTGATCAGCCGGCTGCATCAAAAGCAGTGTGGGTGACTAGAATAATTAGTTCTCACATTTTTCAATAAACCTCCCCAGGCAAAAATCCAACGCCTCGAATTAAGCCGTTGCGGTGGCAAATTACCAAAAGGAAGCAGGAACAACTGCTCAAAGACCTCGATACACAGTTAGGCTACAACCTTGTGATGTAGTGTTGAACACCATCTTAGAGACTCCAACCAGCCTACATATTCCTTGCAGGTAGCCATATCGGTTAAGGGTTTTGGACATACTCCCTGTACCCCATGGGTATATCGAGAGTCCCCTTCCCCCCTAAGTAATCAACTCATCCCACATTGACTTAAAATTTGACCAGGAGTACTTGCAACATTTATTTCTGCAATTCAAACAACAATTTCATTTGTGGACTCCATTACTGGCACTCATCTCTTGTTGATATCATCATATGTTTCCACATGCTTTGCTTATCATTTATTAATCTTTATGTTGTTGTGGTTTGGTCAATATTGCAAATATCCTGTGTTAAATTTATTTATCAAAACTCCTAAGTAACCCATTCATCACTGTAAAACACTAAAGCCTTAGCAATTAATAGGGTCTACCCCCCTTGGCTTCATTAGGAGTTGGCCTAAACAAAAGAGTCAAGAACAAGGTGACAGCCTTGACTCGAGACTTGCCTGCAAGGACACATCGACTGGCTTGAAGATTTCTACCACATCCCCCCCAGGTGTGTGAAAGGTGGCAACAGGGTAGTTCAATGCATAATGCCCATATTCATTGCATGAGTAGCATCTAACTTTTCTTAGATCCTTTCCTTTCTTTCTATTCTTGGTTTTGTTTCTAAGTGCAACATTTTCATCTGTGTCAACACCTGTGAGGGTTTTACTATGAGACCCGTTCTAGATCTCCTCCTGAGTAAAATCATCATAAAAATGGTTCCAATAAAAAAACGTCTCCCTACCAAAAACATATTTGACAAACACATCCCAGTTTTTAGTGAAGCCCTTCAAGGCTATCCTCACCAATTTTGAATCTGGAATCACCTCTCCTATAGCAGTTAAATCCTCTTCCACTTGGGAAACCCTGGTTAGGTGTAATGTTCCAATTTTTATAAGTAAGGAATTGACCAAGGACCTTTAATATCGGGAGCACATTAGGACAATTATTCAGTCATCAGTATAGTAAAGAGGGCCATCAGAGTTATTATCATAAAGCATGCAGAGCATGTAGGCCTTATTTCTTCAGTATTAAAGTCAACTTGAAATTAGAATTGCATGCTTGCAAAAGTGAGCATAAACCGTAAAAGTGCATAAGGATCTATTTAAGAAGGGTTATGGGACTAAAGGATATATCTATTGTTATTGTTGATTGATTTTGGAGTTTCGAGCAGCAGCACAGCGTGCAGCCATGGCAGTTGGGGTTGGAGACGGTGCCTTCAACTAGCGAGGGTTCGACAGTGACATATCTACCCTAGTCTCTTATTGGGATAGATCATCCAAATTTATCCATTGCATCCATCATATACTACAGTATTCAGAGATCCAACACATTCTGAAGGGTTATTAGCAGATCCACGTTTTGCAGACGGAAGTAGCAGGGAAAACACAGAACGATTCGCTGGGACCACAAAACCCAGTCTTTCCTCCACAGGTCAACTTCCTCTTTCTCAGTAGGCCTATCCTACGGTATGCAGTGATTATCATCCATCAAATTGCTCACCTGGAGCAGCTATCAGCCAAACAGATCAGTGAGGGGCGTGAACAGCAGAACTGCCAAATAATTCGCTAGGGCACTTAGAGGCAGCCAAACCTCCACATGTGCCTTTCCATCTCTCCGGCATCAACAAACGGACAAGCTCAGAAAGTCTTAGCCCGAACGGACCTCTCCTCCTACAAAAACGTCACCTTCAGTCTAGAGGGTGCTTACGGTACTGCAGGGCGGTAACACTGGAGGAAAAGAGCATTATTAGACCACACATCCGGATCCTTATGCATGCAGCAATCTCTAGAGTCATTATCAACCGAAATATCAGTGGTAAGTGTTAATTTCTCTCTGCAAAACCCTAACCCTAATTCAACTATATTTTAGGGCATTTTTGCATGGAGAGTTTGCATGCACAGTTATTTTGCAACTCTGTATCAGATTGAGTGTGCGAGTCAGCACTATCATAGAACATTAAAGAATATCAGTATTTTGGATATTACAGTGGTATCAGAGCATGATCCTTGCCAGCTGTGGGCACAGAGAAATTAAATAAAAGTGCATGTTGATGCATGCTTGTACATGCAAATGCATGTCAATGATGTTGGTGAAGTGTATGTCAGAAAAAAGGTTTTTCCTTGCCAGCTTGTGAAAACATGAAGACAATGAGAAGGATCTTGACTGGAAATTTGCAGAGGTTAGCACTACTTCAACACTTGCCTCGATATTTGGAGTATCTAGCCTTAGGTGATGAGGTATGTGCAGCATTATCCTTTCAAGACTATTATACCATCAAGTTCGGGAGCCAGCCCAAGGATTTGGATGAGGATCTCCTTAAAGGCATAGTTGGGAGAGGGAAGAAAGATGAGGATGAAGTACAGGTTGTTGGTGAGCTTCATTTGGAGTTAACAATACATGATGAAGATGTGCATGACGAGATCGCATTAGATCCATCCTGTGAGTCTAGCGACACAAGCCCATTCGCTAGTTAGATTGTGGACAAGCCGTGTGATGAGTTGGAGTTGGTACACTCTTCATCACCTACAACAGGAATCCAAACAATTATGACAGGAGAAATACATGAGGTGCAAGGCAATGAGCACAATAGTCGAGACAGTGAGCAGTCACACATGGAGGTTAGGGAGAGTTTATACATGCATGAGATAAAGCTTCCAGATGATAGTCACCGAAAGAAGATTGAACGGGTTAAAGAAAGCATTCTAGCGATAAAAGAGAGGACCAAGATACTCCGAGACACCATAGTACAGCGAGATGTTGAGCTTACAGTTCTTCAAGTTGTATGTACCGAGTCAGCGGTCAGGCTTTCTAGTATTGAAGAGCAGTTGGATTACTTGATGGGGCAGCAGAAGAAACATACAATTGCATTTCAAAGCAGTCCTCTTCAAGAGAACATAGACAAGGCTTCCAGTAGCTTGAGTCCACATTTGCATATTGGCAGATGCTTTTTCCAGGTTGGCCAGGATCAAGAAATTGGGCAGTAGTATATGAGCATTCCAATTGAAATCAAAGGGCAGAATGTCAGCTTGGTAGGATTATTCTTTGTGATGGTGCTTATGGACAAAGTGCTTTTTGGAGGTCTGATGAGATTAAGAGGTAGCGTCCTATTGAGTGGGCTATTCTTGGGAAGCCATTCCTAGCCAGAGGTATAGTCCCACAACAGCCTTGGGATATTTGGGATGAAAGATGCACAAGTTTGCATCGGGATCCGAGTGGGAGACCTTATGAGGGATGGATACAATGTTTACGGATGGGGTTACTTGGGAGTCTACAGGATGCTCCTTGTGTCGATACTACGCAGGGTAGCGGCGAATGCATTTTGACCTCTGCAATTCTCAAATTGATTTGGAATCCTAGGATTACAGTGACTGGCAACTTAGTGATTGCTAGAGGATACTTTCAGGAGGTCTCTTGTGATGGTACCTCGTTTACACCGTGGTTAGTTACTCTACTTCTAGGAGGCTTCCATGGGATATCTTGTGATGGTACCGTACAGTGTAGTGCTTTGAGCAGAGGATGCTACAGATCTCCTAGGATAAATTCGGACCCTAGGATCATGCTTGGATTCAGTTTGTTCAGTTTGATTGATTCTGGAGTTGTGTTGGCATTGCTTGAGGACAAGCAATCTTTGGCGAGGGAGGATTGTAATGTTCTATTTTTGATAAATAGGGAATTGACCGGGGACCTTTAATAGCGAGAGCACATTAAGACAATTATTCAGTCATAGTAAAGAGGGCCATCAGAGTTATTATCATAAAGCATGCGGAGCATGCAAGCCTTATTTCTTCAATATTAAAGTCAACTTGAAATTAGAATTGCATGCAAAAGTGAACATAAACCCTAAAAGTGACATGCAAACCCTAAAAGTGCATAGGATCTATTTAAGAAGGGTTATGGAACTAAAGGAGATATCTATTGTTATTGTTGATTGATTTTGGAGTTTCGAGCAGCAGCACAGCGTGCAGCTGCAACAGTTGGGGTTGGAGACGGTGCCTTCAGCTAGCGAGGGTTCAACAATGAGATATCTTCCCTAGTCTCTTATTGGGATAGATCATCCAGGTTTATCCATTGCATCCATCATATACTACAGTATTCGGAGATCCAGCACATCCGAAGGGTTATTAGCAGATCCACGTTTTGCAGCCGGAAGTAGGAGGGAAAACACAGAACGGTTCGTTGGGACCACATAACCCAGTCTTTTCTCCGCATGGCAGCTTTCTCTTTCTCAGAAGGCATGTCCTATGGTATGCAGTGATTATCAGCCATCAATTTGCTCACCTGGAGCAGCTATCAGCCAAACAGATCAGTTGGGGGCGTGAGCAGCAGAACTACCAATCAATTCGCACTTAGAGGCAGCCAAACCTCCGCATGTGCCAGTCCATCTCTTCGGCATCAACAGACAGACAAGCTCAAAAAGTCTCAGCCCAAACGGGCCTCTCCTCCTACAAAAACGTCACCTTTAGTCTGGAGGGTGTTTACGGTACTGCGGGGCGGTAACACCAGAGGAAAAGAGCATTATTAGACTACCCATCTAGATCCTTATGCATGCAGCGATCTCTGGAGTCATTATCAACCGGAATAACAGTGGTAAGTGTTAATTTCTCTCTGCAAAACCCTAACCCTAATTCAACTATATTTTAGGGCATTTTTGCATGGCGAGTTTGCATGCACAGTTATTTTGCAACTCTGTATGAGATTGAGTGTGTGAGTCAGCACTATCATAGAACATTAGAGAATATTAGTGTTGTATATTACATTAGGTAGGAGGCAACATTGTCTTCTTTGGTCATTTTAATACTATGTAATTTATCCTTGAGTGCCATTTTCCTATTCTCATTTTTAGCTTCATAAAAGTTCTAAAGGGTTTCCCACATCTCCTTGACAATCCTTTTCTATGCCAAATGTGGAATCAAGTTGTCCTTTACCTCATCTAATATAACCCTCTAAGCCCTAGCTTCTAATACCTCGTGGACTGTAGAATTTTCTACACTTTCCCAACCCGGTGTCCAACTCCGTTTTAACACATTGTTTAATGCCCAACCCAATTTGATTACTGTTGCAAATTAGATTTTTTTCTCATAAACAACATAGGACTGAAACACAAGAAAAGCTTCTACAACATTTTCAAAAACAGCAAATAAACCACATTCAAAGATAAATTTCAGACACAGTATTTTCTGTCAAATGACCCAAGGAAAAACCCAACCTTCGGGGAAAACCTGTGAGAGATTTTTATTTTCAGGAAAAATTTACAGCAATGGACAGAAAAAAATTTCTGACCAACTTATGTCAACCAGATGAAAAAAATTATGCCTCGTTTTCCGTGCCAAATAGAAAAATGCACTCAAAAAATTTTCTATTTTCTGCCTCGATTTTTGTGCCGTTGTATGGACCGTACAAACAGACTGTCTATATGGACCTCGAAATCCGTGCTTGCAAACTACCTCAAGATTCATGCCCAGGGAAAAAAATTCTCGAAAATCGTGCCAAGAAATCTGCCTCGAAAATCGTGTTGTACTTTCTGTCTCGAGATCCGTACTACTGTACGAAATCTGCACTGTACGAACTGTATGGACCAGCAATAATGTTTTCGTACCTTGCCTCGATTTGTGTTCCCTCTTGTTGTACCTTCTCTCCTCGAAATGCGTGCCAAGAGAAAACTGTTGCTGCTGCTATTTTTCTCCTCTTTCTTAGAAATGGGTCTCTCTTCTCTCGCAAATGCAAAAGTGTCTCTTCACTTGGAAACTTTCCTTTTTGGTGAAAAAATTAGGGTGAATGAAAAGCCATCTAATCCTAGGGCTCAGATTAGTCTAGATGAGTGGTTGTGATTAAAATCACTTTTCTCCACAAAATAATTAATTTCACCCACTTTTTAAATATTTCACTTAAAGTGTACTTTTTATCTAAAGTGCAATTAATGCTCATCTCAAGTCATTAATATAAAGTCCAAGTGACTCATACCCCTTTTTCCTAGTGACTTAGGCAAAAGTCACTTAGGGGCACAATTCCTAGGTAAATTTCAATATGGACATCTTGGAATTGAAGAAATTTCTGCATTTTACTGTTTGCTGGTTTATGTCAACATTTCGTGGTTTTCACATACAGCCGGTTTTGCATTGGCTGTAGGTTACTTATGAAATTTTACTGAACATTTAAACACACAGTAAAATACACTAACAGGTTGAAAAACACATTTAACAATCACACCATAAAATGATAGACTCAGAGATTTTTGGCCAAAATCAAGCCCTAGAAAAACCCCCATGGGGAAAACCAGTTAGAGAGAGAGAGAGTTTTATTATGCTTCAGGAAAAAAATCAGACATTCATTTACAGTCAAAAACCAACTTATCTCAACCAGCAAACTGTCTCGATTTCAGTGCATATGCTGCCTCAGTTTCTGTGCATTTCTTTTCTCGAAAAAACATGTCAAAAAACAGCAACAAATCTCAGCCTCGATTTCTGTGCAGAAGAAGAACTTCTGCCCTCGATTTCCGTGCCCAGAATAGCAGAAAAAACCGTACAGTACGGACAGCAATAAATGCTACGTACACCTCGAAACTCGTGCCTGAAATACAGAATGCTGCCTCGATATTCGTGCCCTTGATTTTTCCTTGGAAACCGTGCCCAAAACCGTACAGTACGGATGGCAATAAATGCTGTCGTACTGCTTCTCGATTTTCGTGCCAGCAATAAATGCAGGCCGTACACCTCGGTTTCTGTGCAGCAATAAAGGCTCCTCGATATTTGTGCCCACTCGAAGTCTCTTCAGCAAGCTGCCTTGAAAATCGTGCCCACTCTCCTTCTTCAGCTCTCTCTTCTTCCTTCTCCTCTCAAGAATG
>LPNX010757273.1:11786-85781 GCA_001517045.1 Pseudotsuga menziesii | reverse complement strand
TGCTGATCAAATAAATCTACCAATAACTTGCGAAGCCACAGTGCTTCACAAGTAGCCTGACTGGCTGCCATATACTCAGCCTCAGCAGAACTCAGTGCAATAGACTTCTGTTTCCGACTGAACCACGACACTGCTGCAGAGCCCAAACTGAAACAACAACCGGAAGTGCTTTTCCAATCCCTCACACAACCTGCCTAGTCTGAATCTGTGAACCCAACAAAGCTGACTCCACCCGAACCCCTGTAGTCCAGACCATAATCCACCGTACCTGCAAGATATCTCAGTATGTGCTTTGTGGCAGTCCAGTGCACACTCCTAGGCTCAACCATGAACTAACTAAGAGTGTTAACCGCAAAACACAAGTCTGGCCTGGTATTGACCAGATACATCAATGACCCAATGAGCTGACGATATAAAGTGGGATCCACCAACTTACCCTCGGAAGCATGAAGTTGCTTCCAGTTGGTGATCATAGGCGTACACATCGGCCTGCAGTCCTCCATCCGAAATCTCTTCAGAATATCTACTGCATACTTCCCCTGTCCAAGGAAAATATGTCCAGGCTCCTGCCAAACCTCCATCCCCAGATAGTAATGCATCAGTCCAATGTCTGTCATCTCGTACTCCGATGCTAGATCTCTCTTGCAATGTGCAATGAGACGCTCATCACCTGTGATAAATAGATCATCAACATATAGCAGAAGAATGAGCGGATCTCCTCCAACCAAGGCTTGTATCGTCATTCCGATACAAATTACGTTTGTATCGTCATTCCGGCGTTTTTTGGCCACATAATAAAACAGACATTCCGGCGTGTTTTGAACATCTAAATAAACAGTCCGAAAGCATAAAATTCACAATGGAGTTAGAAGAAAATGGAAGCATACCTTTTCTGGACATCCTCATATCCAAACGCAATGATGGTACCTTGTCACATCAAGTACACAGAAAGAAGACGCACACGGATCGCTACCTACATGCCAAATCACACCACCACCCAACGCAAAAGATTGGTGTCATTAACACCCTTGTCACCCGGGCAATCAGATTATCAGACGAAGAGCACATTGAGCAAGAGTTAAGACACCTTAAAGAGGTCTTTATAACGAATGGGTACAACGAGGAACAAGTCAATAGAGCGATCCTGAAGGCAAAGAAAACACCTAGAACAAAAAATAACAAAGAAGAGGTGACTAAGAATATTAACCTACCATACATAAAAGGTACCACAGAGAAGATTGCTAAGATTCTAAGAAAGGAAAACATCAAAGTCTCCTTCTCCCCTCCTAACTCACTGAGGACCATGTTGGACCATGCAAAGGATTCCATAAATCCTAGCCTACACAGAGGGGTTTACTCCATTCCTTGTACCTGTGGCAAACAATACATTGGAGAGACGGGTAGATCTTTTCAGATAAGATTAAAGGAACACATAGTCGACATTAAACACAACAGAGTCAAGAAGTCGGCTTTGGCAGAGCACTACCACCACACCGGACACCATCTATGCATAGAAGACACTAAATTCATAGCAAAAATTGATCATTATGAGAAAAGAAAAATATGGGAAGCTCTCGAAATAGAGCTACAGAAAAATAACTTAAATAGAGACGATGGGCTGCAAATTAGTGAAGCTTGGAAACTTGTAATCAATAAAATTAAAAAGAATTAAATTTAATAAGAAGAAAAGAAGTCTAAAAGTTGATTGAAGTCTGCTCCAAAAGCTAATTTCTCACCTTTGATCAACATAAATAGACAATGAGGATCGATCGCTTTATTTGGGCTGATTCAGTCTCCTGAGGATGGTCCTAGATTGAGGACCGAAACGTTGAGAACACTTTCTCCCAACGCAACACAGTATCCGTCCGCCATTTTAAACTTAACAAGTGTTACCCAACGAAGGGAGATGGAAAGGGAGGATCATGTTGACCACGGGAAGGTGGTAGCAGCAAGCAAGAAAGAAAAGAATGAGGGTTTTCATTCTTGAGGAAACCCTCTAGCAAGTATGGGAGTGAGGTTGATACTCATCCAACAAGAAAGAGGCCAACTCCAATTGGTACAATGGACAAGATTTTCCAACAAGAAGCACGAGAAGAGGTGGACCTTCCCATAGCATTTTTTTTTCTACCTCAACTTCATTTCATTCAATGTTGCAGGGTCACCATTGTTTATTGAGATGTGTTGAAGTCTAATTGAACGAGCTCCAACTAGTTATATGCCTCTTGGTTCAGAGAAGCTTAGAACCACATTGTTGGTCAAGGAAAAGGAGGTGGATAAAATTATTGAGCCAATTAGATCAACATGGCCCTCATCCAGTGTCAGTACTGTTTCTAATGGATGGATGGATGCAGCATGCTATCCACTCATCAATTTCATGGTGTCTTCCCAAAATGGACCGATGTCCTTGAAAACAATGGGTGCTCTTGGCAAATACAAGGATGCACAATATATGGGTGAGTTGTTGATCAAAGTCATTGAAGAAGTGGGTGTGACTCTTGTGTATAAATCATCATGGACAATGCACCTCTTTGCAAGGTTGTTGGCATGATTGTGGAAGCTAAATATCCACAGGTATTTTCATTTGCTAATTTGCTCATTCTTTGAATTTAGCATAAGAATCATCTAGGGGAAAGGTCATTTTATAGATTTGAGTTGTTAGTTGTAAACTCATTTATACTTGCTTTTATTGCTCTTACAGGTATTTGACACCTTGCATTGTCCATTCTTTGAATTTAGCAATAAAATCTAGTGCTTCAAATGTGACATGGATTGGCAACCTTATTGATGATGCACGCCATATCTGTAACTTTGTACAAAACCACACCAATGCCCTAACAATCTACAAACAGTACACACATCTTTCAATGTTGAAGATTGTTGATACTCAGTTTGCTTCCTCATTCATCATGCTCAAGAGGTTGAGGGAGGTTGAAACCGCTCTTGGGTCCATGATTATTTCACATTTTTGGTCTTTTTGCAGAAAAATGGATTAGATTGCTTCAAAAAAGGTAAAGGACATAATATTAGATGATGGTTGGTGGGAGAAGGTAGGCCTTACCATTAAGATCATGGAGCCAGTCATTTCTTTGTTGTGGTTTGCAGACACAGACAAACCCATCTTAGCATATGTTTATGAGGGGTGGGATTCCATG
This sequence comes from Pseudotsuga menziesii, assembly GCA_001517045.1. NCBI lineage: Eukaryota > Viridiplantae > Streptophyta > Pinopsida > Pinales > Pinaceae > Pseudotsuga > Pseudotsuga menziesii. The sequence continues at coordinate 82,629 of LPNX010757273.1, read as the reverse complement.
ATTCAGTCCATGAGGACCATTATTATGGAGAATAAGTGTGTCGAGTATGAGACATTGATAGAGAACTTATGGTCCACCATACAGGATATTCTTATCTCCAAGTGAGATAAGAATTGCACACCTTTGCATTGCTTGGCCCACTCATTGAACCCCAAGTTCTGTAGTAATGATTGGCTCAATGGTGGGTCAAGGCCCTCACACAGAGTCCCTCCTCACATGGATGGAGATATTTCACAAGGGAGGAAGATAGCATTTAGACAACTATTTCAGGATAGACTTACTTAATGAGGTGAAGGAGGGCTTTGTAGATTTTTCCACTACTAGTGGGAGATATCAAGGCTATGATGTGCTCAGAGACATGGGGTTAAGAAACCCTATGTTTGGTGGGCTACTCATGGGGAAACATGCCTTATTCTACAGAAGTTAGCCTTGAAGTTTATTTCTCAAGTTACTTCATCCTCTTGTTGTGAGAGGAATTGGAGCACATATGGGAACTTGTACAGTTTGAAGAAGAGCAGGCTTGAGCAATCTAGGGCAAAGACAATGGTGTATGTGCACTCCAACCTTCGTCTTGTTTACAGGAAGAGAGGAGTAGGTGAAGGGAAAGACAAAGATGTGGGATGTGTTTCTTAATGATATGGGTTTGGATAGCAGTGTTGAGTTGGCATTAGCCAACATGGATCTTAATGATCCAATGCTAGAGTCAATCACTTTTGATGATGGTGATCCTCTAGAGGGGCCAACCTCCACACCAATAAATGAAGATCATCAGATGGGCGGAGAGGAGGACGAGGACAAAGAAGAGAGCAATGATGAGTTTGTTGATTTAGGCATGGAGGAGGGCAGTTGACAGATGAGATTCTTCCATCTTGATCTACCCCTTTTTGTATTTACTATTTTCTAGTGGCATTCCAACATTTATGTAATACATTTTGATTTTGATGACTTAATCAGAAATATGGTTCTGACATCCTGAGCTATCATCTATGTGTCTCGTTGTAATTTGTGAATGTGTAATGCGTATTGATTCTAATTTCTATTGAATATTTGTAAATGTTCTAGTTTCTAAAAAAATTGGATCTACATATCTATATTTTTAATATATATAATTTTTAAAATATAGATATAATATATATATATATATAACGTGTCCTGATTCCAGGGGTCACCGTGTCAATGTCGAACGCTCATATTTCTATGTCCCACGTCCTTATGTTGGGTGACTTAGCTCTTGGCTTTTTTATTTTTGTGCAGGGATCATCACTAGATTAGCTTTGTTACTCTATGGTGTATTCAACCTTTGAATTAATGCAAAGCAGAATTTGACTCTGCTAATCTTCTAGCTCTGGTGCATTGATATATTCATGTATGAATTTTTAGAAGTAATAGGCCTTTATTTTGATAATTAGTTGTCAATTAGAGCATTTTTCTCCCATTCATGTATACATTTAAAACTGCTGCATGCAGAAATTTCCACCACAAAAACTCTTTGGTAGCTTAATTGCAAGCCAAAGATCATTCTTTGCTTCTGTTATATTGGTTTTTTATTCTCGATTTATAGGTTGGACAGACGTATACAGAGATCAGGGACACCCCCCTGAGGTTAACATGCACCAGCCCAAACAGAGAGGAGGTTCATCGGTGACAAAGTAGATGAATTTTCCTATAAGTTGTACTAATTTCCTTTGCTGATTTTCAGAAGTCTACATTGTCTTTACATGTAATGTCCCAAACCAAATATTAACTGTTTGCCAATATAATGTGCCAACAAACTGAGCAAAACATTCCTCAACCTGCTACTGCTTGGCCTAAGGAATCCTCAAACTTTGCGGCTGTCTTTAGTTTGCTGCTATAAACCATAACTCTAACCCAAGCTGATTGGTGGCCTAGGCTTTAATTAAAAACCTTTAACAAACACTTTGCATGTGATTGACTGAAGCTTACTTGCTTACCAAGCCGATCTAAGAAAGCACCCTGTGTTCATACTTTGGGTTTGTAGTTCCATCAAACACTTTACACACAACTGCTGTAGGTTACTGTGGAGGAGTTTTAGACACCAGTGACTTTATATGGTTGAAGAATTTCGTCAAACACTTGGTGGAATACTGGCTGTAGCTTACTGTTGTGTAATTCAGACCTTGCAATTGAGGTTTATGCCTTGGGTGCTAATTTAGTTGTCATATTTTTGCAAATGGAAGGATAGAGTACTATCTAACATAAAACCATAACATAATAGAAGCAAACCACATACTAAAACCAGATTTAAATGAAAAACTCAGGTCTGCATTTTTTTATAAATAAAGTGTTTACATGCCTGGAAGTGAAGGATTGAAGCTTGCAGCTGATAATAGACTCCCAAATGGAAGAGTTGGCAACAATAGTCTTTACATTCCTTCCAAGGCGTTGCACAGTGAACAGTATGAATTATCTCCCACAAGAAACACAGGTTTGGACCTGTAAATGCGCCCTCCAGAGAGACTGCTTTTTATTTAAGGAGGAATAACCAGTCTGGAAGAGAGAGATAGTCTGAGAGTGTCTCTAAATTCGCCCTCACCTAGAGGATAGAGTCCCTCACTCAGCTAGTGCTCCTTTCCTTAATCTTTCACATACAATATCGTGTCCCTCTCTTGTCCCAATGAGAATGAAGTCCCTGTGTAACTTAATATAAGTGGCCAAGAGGTGTCTGAGTGCGCCTTTTTTTAGCAGTGATTTCCTCTTAGGTAAATGCGCCCTCTTGAGGTAGAAAGAAGATGGGAACTCCCTTAATATGATGTGCCTTTCTTCACAAATGAAGTCGCCCCAACTAAGAGAAACTGAGTCTTCCCTTCCACTGAAACTCTGTCATATATGCAGACTGAGGAAAATACTGGAAAATATGTAATGGCCATGAAGTGCAATGAGAAAACCTGAGGGTGATCTTCTCCCTTCGCTGACTAGAGTGGATAGCCTCACCACTGAAATCAGTCCCTCTCTCTTAGGGTTTCGTCCAAGAGAAAGCCAAGAATCCCTATAGCTCTTTGTTTCGAAAATACAATGACAAGAATGAGAGAATGAACTCTCATTTTCCTTTTTATAATTTCACTCTCCCCTCTTTTAGTGACTTTTCAGCCCGAACGGACCTCTCCTCCTACAAAAACATTACCTTCAGTCTGGAGGGTTTTTATGATACTGCGGGGCAGTCACACCGAAGGAAAAGAGCATTATTAGACCACTCATCTGGATCCTTATGTATGCAGCGATCTTTGGAGTCATTATCAGCCAAAATATCAGTGGTAAGTGTTAATTTCTCTCTGCAAAACCCTAACACTATTCAGCTATATTTTAGGGCATTTTTGTATGGTGAGTTTGCATGCATAGTTATTTTGCAACTTTGTATGGGATTGAGTGTGCGAGTCAACACTATCATAGAACATTATAGAATATCAGTATTTGGGATATTCATATTACACAAAAGGTGGGAACAAAGTATCTTATAATTGTTGTAATCTAATTTAATTAAATTTAAACAGTTAATGTTTTGGAATGGCAGCATCAAATGTAGCATTTTATGAAGATCTCAAGAGGGAAGAAACTTCTTCAAGACAGTGCCTCCCAAATCTGTAATATCCCAAATACTGATATTCTCTAATGTTCTATGATAGTGCTAACTCGCACACTCAATCTCATACAAATTTGCAAAATAAATGTGCATGCAAAAATGCCCTAAAATATAGCTGAATTAGGGTTAGGGTTCTGCTGCTCACACCCCCAACTGATCTGTTTGGCTGATAATCACTGCATACCATCGGATAGGCCTGCTGAGAAAGAGGAAGCTGACATGCGGAGGAAAGAATGGTTTTGTGGTCCCAGTGAGTCCTTCTGTGTTTTCCCTGCTACTTCCGGCTGCAAAACGTGGATCTGCTAATAACCCTTCGGAATGTGCTGGATCTCCGAATACTGTAGTATATGATGGATGCAATGGATAATCCTGGATGATCAATCCCAATAAGAGACTAGGGCAGATATCTCACTACCGAACCCTCGCTATCTGCAGACACCGTCTCCAACCCCAACTGCCACGGCTGCACGCTGTGCTGCTGCTCGAAACTCCAAAATCAATCAACAATAACAATAGCTATCTCATTTAGTCCCATAACCCTTCTTAAATAGATCTTCATATGCTTTTAGGGTTTGCATGTCACTTTTAGGGTTTATGCTTCACTTTTGCATACATGCAATTCTAATTTCATGTTGACTTTAATACTGAAGAAATAAGGCTTGCATGCTCTGCATGCTTTATGATAATAACTCTGATGACCCTCTTTACTATACTGATGACTGAATAATTGTCCTAATATGCTCTCGGTATTAAAGGTCCTCATTCAATATATTTCTCAAAAAAAGAAACATTACAGTCCTTCCTCGCCAAAGATTGCTTGTCCTCAAACAATGCCAACGCAAGTCCGCAATCAATCAAACTGAACCAAATGAATCCGGGGATGATCCCAGGGTCCCAAATTATCCTAGGAGATCTGTAGCACCCTCTGCTCCAAGCACTGCACTGCACGGTACCATCACAAAATATCCCATAAAATCCTCCTATAAGTAGAGTCACTAACCATGGTGTAAACAAGGTACCATCACAAGAGACCTCCTGAAAGCATCCTCTAGCAATCACTAAACTACCAATCACTGTAATCCCAGGGTCCCAAATCAATCTGAGAATTGCAGAGGTCAAAATGCATCCACCACTACCCTGCGTAGTATCGACACAAGGAGCATCCTGTAGACTCCCAAGTAATCTTATCAGTAAACATTGTATCCATCCCTCATAAGGTCTCCCACCTGGATCCCAATGCAAACTCGTGCATGTTTCATCCCAAATATCCCAAGGCTCTTGTGGGACTATACCCCTGGCTAGGAATGTCTTACCAAGAATTGCCCACTCAATAGGACACCAACTCTTAATCTCTCTCCAATCCAATCCCCAAAAGGACCTTGTCCATAAGCACCATCACAAGGAATAATTCTACCAAGATGACATTCTGCCCTTCTGATTTCAACTGGAATGCTCATATACTGCTGCCCAATTTCTCGTTCCTGGCCAACCTGTAAAAACCATCCTCCATTATGCAAATGTGGACTCAAGCTACTGCAAGCCTTGTCTATGTACTCCTGAAGAAGACTGTTTTGAAATGCAATAGTATGTTTCTTCTACTGCCCCATCAAGGAATCTAACTGCTCTTCAACACTAGAAAGCTTAACCGCTGACTCGATACATACAACTCGAAGAGATGTAAGCTCAACATCTCATTGTACTATGGTGTCTCGGAGTATCTTAGTCTTCTCTTTCATTGCTAGAATGCTTTCTTTAACACGTTCAATCTTCTTTCGGTAACTATCATCTGGAAGCTCTATCTCATGCATGTATAAACTCTCCCTAACCTCCATGTGTGACTGCTCACTATCTCGACTGCTGTGCTCATTGCCTTGCACCTCATGTATTTCGCCTGTCATAACTATCTGGACTCCTGCTATAGGTGATGAAGAGTGTACCAACTCCAATTCATCACATGACTTGTCCACAATCTGACTAGCGAATGTGCTTATGTCGCTAGACTCACAGGATGGCTCTAATGCGATCTCCTCATGCACATCCTCATCATGTACTGTTAACTCCAAATGAAGCTCACCAACAACCTGTACTTCATGCTCATCTTTCTTCCCTCCCCCAACTATGCCTTTAAGGAGATCCTCATCCAAATCCTTGGGCTGGCTCCCGAACTTGATGGTGGAATAATCTTAAAAGGACAATGCTGCACATACCTTATCACCCAAGGCTAAACACTCCTGATATCGAGGCAAGTGTTGAAGTACTGCTAACCTCTGCCAATTTACAGTCAAGATCCTTCTCATTGTCTTCATGTTCTCACAAGATGGCAAAGAAAAACCTTTGTTCTAACATGCACTTCACCAACATCACTGACATACATTTGCATGTACAAGCATGCATCAACATGCACTTTTATTCAATTGCTGTGTTCCCACAGCTGGCAAGAATCATGCTCTGATACCACTGTAATATCCCAAATACTGATATTCTCTAATGTTCTATGATAGTGCTGACTCGCACACTCAATCTCATACAAATTTGCAAAATAATTGTGCATGCAAACTCGCCATGCAAAAATGCCCTAAAATATAGCTGAATTAGGGTTAGGGTTTTGCAGAGAGAAATTAACACTTACCACTGATATTCTGGCTGATAATGACTCCAAAGATAGCTGCATGCATAAGGATCTGGATGGGTGGTCTAATAATGATCTTTTCTCCAGTGTTACCGCCCCGCAGTGCCGTAAAAACCCTCCAAAATGAAGGTGACGTTTTTGTAGGAGGAGAGGTTTGTTCGGGCTGAAACTTTCTGAGCTTGTCCGTCTATTGATGCCGGAGGGATGGCTGGCACATACAGAAGTTTGGCTGCCTCTAAGTGCCCTAGCAAATTGATTGGCAGTTCTGTTGCTCACGCCCACAACTGATCTGTTTGGCTGATAGCTGCTCCAGGTGAGCAAACTGATGGCTGATAATCACTACATACCATAGGATAGGCCTGCTGAGAAAGAGGAAGCTGACATGCAGAGGAAAGACTGGATTTTGTAGTCCCGAAGAATCCTTCTATGTTTTCCCTGCTACTTCCGGCTGCAAAACGTGGATCTGCTAATAACCCTTCGAAATGTGTTGGATCTCCGAATACTGTAGTATATGATGGATGTAATGGATAAACCTGGATGATCAATCCCAATAAGAGACTAGGGCAGATATCTCACTGCCGAACCCTCGCTAGCTGAATACACCGTCTCCAACCCCAACTACCGCAACTGCACGCTGTGTTGCTGCTCGAAACTCCAAAATCAATCAACAATAACAATAGCTATCTCCTTTAGTCACATAACCCTTCTTAAATAGATCCCCATATGCTTTTAGGATTTGCATGTCACTTTTAGGGTTTTTGCTTCACTTTTGCATGCATGCAATTCTAATTTCATGTTGACTTTAATACTGAAGAAATAAGGCTTGCATGCTCCGCATGCTTTATGATAATAACTCTGATGACCCTCTTTACTATACCGATGACTGAATAATTGTCCTAATATGCTCCCGGTATTAAAGGTCCTTGTTCAATTCCCTATTTCTCAAAAAACGAAACATTACAAAATCTGTTAATCATCATCATTGAACAAAGGGATAAGTCAGCATGCCATGTAAGTCCCTCACTGAGAAATACTTGTCTTGTTTGTCACAGATACAGCTAAACAAATAACTAAAATTTATACCCACACAAGATTGCACTCAATATATATTTCCAGGAAATCCAAAATTACTTAACAAGAGAAGAACTTACTTCTATGACATTTTGGGCATGCGGTCTTTGATTCTTTGGTCTTTCACAAAAGTTTTGGTACTCTTCAATGTCCTTTACTGCAAAGGAAGCGACCTAACAATTTCAGCAATTGAAAAAAATCACATAATTTCTTATTTTGCTGATGTTAGAAACTTTCAGGTATAATATCCTATAAGAGAATTGTTATGTTGCATATATTATATAGCCTAGACTCTAAACAGCAGTTGAAACTGCATTTTCTAATTTGAATCTCAAGGGGAAAATTTTATCTCGTAAGAAAAAATTCAGCTATTGCAAGGCAGAATTGGATAATGCATCTAAAACATTAAGGCTAACTAGTTCTAAATACGAATTGTTTTCCTATTAATGACCCATTCAATCGAGACATTTACTATATCAGAGTTTAATTCAAATTAAGGAACACCGTCAACAAATTTCCCAACAATAAGCTTCACAAATAAATAACAAAGAAGAAATGTGTACATTGTTTCCATGGCACATTCTGAAAAAACATGCACATATACAAAGAGCAAATACTCACCTCCACATCACACTTCATCTCTTTAGGACACGGCTTGACAACAGAAAACCTCTACACAAAAAAAAATCACCCAATTCATAACCTATTATTCAACGGTCTAAAAATATGCATCATTATGATTACCTTTATAACAACAAAAATAATATCCTATAAAAAGCATTAACAACCATGCAAAGAATTATGGCAGATGCCACTAACTACAAAACTTTCACCATTAAATAATTCTCCAAAAATTAACTACATCCAATACCAAGTACATTAGCCTAATTGATTATCTTCAATTGCTTACTATTATTCAACCATTGTATCACCCAGATTTTATTGTTTATGTCAAAGCACCTTTACACATATTTAAAGCATGAATGCTCTTTCCCTTGAAAGACTTATTTCCTCCTTTTCGTACAAACCAATTAATGTATTTGTGGAATTAACGTACTTGTTTGACAGTATATCATGTACATACGAAGACATTGTAAAGGAATATACCGATTCCTATATGACGCATGAATAAATACTTTAGAAGAATTAGTTTCTTACACTTATGTTGTTTATTTAAAAATGTTGACAAAACCTTGCTAAGGTAGCAGCTGAATGCTAACTAATCATATCTAACTGCTTCTAATGCAATCCAAAACAACAGCATGGTTTCCACTTAGAAAAAATACTAAATTATCTGTTTAGTTTTCCTGTATGTAATAATCTGCACACCAATAAAGTATAGTTGACAAGTTCTCACAAGAGGAAGGCAACCACCGGGAGAAGGTAAATTTAAGCAGAACTTTGATGATTGAACTAAGGGTACCCCAGAAAGGGAAGATAGTGGAGACGTTTTGAGTGACAACAATGGTAATATGATAACTATGATTAGAAAACATAGGTAAGGCCTCATAAGCAAGCAAAAATGAAGGCATTAATAGAGGAAAATTGAAATTCTATTAATGTAAATTACAAACGACCAATAAAGGTCAACGGGGGAGGCAGATCTCTCAAAACAGGCATTGGATCTTCCAGTTGGCACTCTCAACCAGGAGTAATTTGAGGATCATCATATACTTTTGTGTTGATTTTTGTACCTAGGAAAGTGTTCCCCTAGTGATTTTTTGCCTAAGTCATTAAAAGGGGAAAATTAAACCGACCCTTGCAATTAATAACTTGAGATGAGTTTTAATTTTCACTTTAGAGAATAAAGTGACCTTTTGATAAATTTAAGTGAGGTGAGTGAAATTAATTTTGGAGAGAATTAAAAGTACATTTAATCTCATCCATCCATCTAATTCATTTTGGGCCTATGGACTAGATGACTATTCAGCTTCCTCATTTAGACACCAAAAAGGCAAGGGAAGGAATTTGAGTCTCATTCTGTTTTTCATAAGTTGGAGAGCACAGAAGGAGAAAAATTGTAGGTAGAGAGAGAAGAGCAGAGGGCACGTTTCCCAAGACCGTACAGCTGCAGAAAGTACATTTCCGTGTAGCACATTTCCTAAGGAAAATTTTTGACACGCTTTTCGAGGGAGTTTTTTCTAGGCACGATTTTCAAGAAGAGAAAAAAATTCTGGGCACATAATTCTATACAGTCCGTACAATTCCATACAGTGGGCACAAAAATCGAGGCAGTCCATACAGTCAGTGTGGCACGGTTTTCGAGGCAGCGAGTTGGCAGAAATTGAGACTGTAAAATTTATGAATTCAGTCAATTTTACTGAGCACTATGGTTGAGATAACTTTATCTCTGTTTTTGCTGTACTTTGATTTTATTGCAGAAAATAAAATTCTCTCTCTCTCTAAAAGAGGTTTTCCCCGGAGGTTGGGGTTTTTCCTAGGTCATTTGACCAAAAATTTCTGAGTCTGATTTTTTATGTGTGAATAATTTTTTTAATTGCTGTTCATTAAAAGTAGTAAAATTCTTCTTGTGTTTCAGTCATAAATTGTTTATGAGAAATGACTTAATTTGCAACTGAGAGTAAATTGGGTTGGGCATTAAACTATGATGAAAATGGTGGTTGAAACCGGGTTGGGAGAACGCTGAAAATTTTACATGGTATCAGAGCTTTGATAGAGAAATAGCAGAATTTTACACAGTGAAAATTTTCAAACTGTCAGTGATTTCTTTTGTCAGTGGGCAGCACCTTGTTGAGACTTGAACTTTGCAGTGAAAATGGCAACAGGACTTAGGTTGGAGGATAGGCTTGATGGGGCTGGGAATTTTGTCCCATGGAAAGCTAGACTTGTGCTTATATTGGAGGAAAATGAGTTATGGGATGAAGTGTTTAACAATACAACAGCAAATCCTATTGTTGTTCCTGCTTCCACCGATGCACAAGCACTTTCTGTCTTCAAGAAGAAGGACATTAAGGCTAGAAGAATCATTCTAGATGCAGTTAAAGATCATGTGATTCCACACATTTCTAGTAAAACCCATGCATATCAATTGTGGGATGCTTTGACCAACTTGTTTCAAAGCTCAAATGAAAATAGGAAAATGGTTTTGAGAGAGAAATTGAAGAGTATCAAGATGGCCAAAGTTGAGGGAGTGATTCCTTACCTTACTAGGATCTCTCAGGTGAGAGATGAGCTTACAGCAGTAGGGGAGGTTGTTCCTGGTTCTGAGCTAGTGCGGACAGCTTTGAATGGGGTTGCAAAGTCTTGGGCTGTTTTTGTGGAGGTTATAGTAGCCAGGGAGAACTTGCCTTCTTGGGACAAGATTTGAGATGATTTTGTTCAGGAGGAGAGCCGAAGAGGTCTTGTGCAGGGCAACTCTTCTACTAGCAAGGAGGATGAGGAGAATGTGGCTTTGACTACCGAGGGAAAGAAGAAGTTCAAGAAGGGCCCCAAGAAGGGTGGGGCTAAGCAGCAGGATCAATAGAAGAAGGACTTGAGAACTATAAAGTGCTTTTCCTGTCAGAAGCTTGGGCACTATCTTGGACACTGCCCACAGAAGAAGAAGAAGAAGCAGACAACAACTTCAGCAGAGGTTGAGGAGTTTACAGCTAGATTTGAGAGAGATTTTTCTCTCTGTGCTAGGCATGTTGATAGAGAGAGAGCATCCATCATCACCGATGCAGACATTGATATTGAGAGGGAGTATTCTTTGTTAACTGGCCATTCTTTCAGTGCATCCACCACCAGCACGTGGTATATTGACAGTGGAGCTTTGAGCCACATGACAGGTGCTCGAGAGATGTTCTCTGAGCTTTCACAGGCATGGATAGATGTGTAGGTCTTGTTGGGGGATGACACAATTGTCAGAGCTATTGGGCGTGGGACCATTATATTTCAGAGAGAGTCCATGAGTCCCATGACTTTGAGGGACGTATTGTTTGTACCTGGGATGAAGAAGAACTTGATATCAGTTTTCATGATCGAGAATAGGGGTCTTGGGGTGTCTTTCCTGGATGGACATCTGCATGTTTTCCGAAGAATGCCGGACCATCTGCCTCTTACACCAGTGGAGTCAGATGTGGGAAACTATACAAGCTCTTGTTTCAACCCCAGCATGCTTTGACACATAGCAGCGGCAACGAGCTTTGTGAGCTATGGCATAGGAGGATGGCTCATCTGCATCATCCAGCTTTGAGGATGTTGAGGTACATGGTTACAGGGTTGCCTGAGTTCAGTACTGAGCACAGTGATGTATGCACGGGGTGTGCTTTGGGAAGTACACCAAGACTGTTTTTACGAGCAGTAATAGCAGGTCAGCATGAGTACTTGATTTGATACATTTCGACTTATGTGGTCCTATGTCATCTGTTTCTCTGAGAGGTTTTGAGTATTATGTGACATTCATTGATGACCATTCCAGAAAGACCTAGATCTACTTCCTGAGGAGTAAGAAATCTGAGGAGGTCTTGCAGAGGTTCCAAGAGTTCAAAGCTCTTGTGGAGAACCAAACTGGGAGGAGGATTCAGACACTCATATCAAATAACGGGGGTTGAGTATAACTCCACGGAGTTTGATGAGTATTGCAGACAGGAGGGCATTCAGAGACAGTTGACAGTACCATACACTGCTGAGCATAATGGAGTGGCAGAAAGGAAGAACCGATCTATTGTTGGAGCAGCGAGAGCCATGTTACATGATCAGTCACTTCCTTTCTTTCTTTGGGCAGAGGCATGTAGTACAATTGTTTACCTTCAGAACAGGAGTCCCCATCGTGCCTTGGGGAAATAGACTCCTGAGGAGATATTCATAGGAAAGAAGCCTGAGGTGAGTCATTTTCGTATATTTGGTAGCCTGACTTTTTCACATGTCCCTTCTAAGAAGAGGACAAAGCTTGAGCCCACAGCAGAGAGAGGCATCTTTGTGGGGTATGATGAGACTTCAAAGGCCTTCCGCATTTATCTTCCTACTTCAAGGAAGGTTGTTGTGAGGCGGGAAGTGATATTTGAGGAGGAGCATGTCTTCAGGAAGTCTAGAGAGTCAGTGCAGGGAGAGCAGCAAGTTCTCACACCTCAGGTAGCTTCACGAGTACCTTCAGTACAGGTGACAGGTTCACAGGTTTTCGGGCTTACTAGACCACAGAGTACAGGCACAGGATCTTCAGATTCAGTGGTTCAGCCAGCAGGTTCTTCGGGGACAGGTTTTGGTTCTCAGGTCACAGGTTCACCATATAGAGCTACCGGATCACAAAGTTCACCAGCTCCTGGACCCTAGTACACAGGTTTCTAGGCCTTCTACTTCTAGGAGTTCCTCAGATGATGATAGACTAGTTTAGGAGAAACCTTCAGGGAAGAAGAAGCCTAAATGGCTTCGGGAGACCTTGAAGGAAGCTAAGGAGTTTGGAACGCCTAAGGAGCCAGTGAGGACTATAGTAATGCCAAATAGGTTGGGTATGGCCTTGGTAGCTAGTCTTCGTGATTCAAAGCCATCTACTTTTGAGGAGGCCTCTCAGCATCATATTTGGAGAGATGCCATGATGGAAGAGTAACATTCCATCATGAAGAACGATGTTTGGGAGATTGTTCCGAGACCTAAGGGGAAGTCAGTGGTGACTTCTCGATGGCTTTACAAGGTAAAGCATGCTGCAGATGGCAGTGTGGAGAAATACAAGGCTCAGTTTGTGGCGCGAGGGTTCTCACAGGTAGAGGAGTTGATTATGATGAGACCTTTGCACCGAATGGTCGTTATACTTCTATCAAGTCGTTGATTTCCCTTGCTACGGAAATGGGTTGGAAGATCCATCAGATGGATGTGAAGACTGCATTTCTCAATGGAATCATATAGAAGGAGCTTTATGTGGAGCAGCCACAGGGCTTTGAGATTCATGGGAGAGAGTCTCATGTGTGCAAGCTGAAGAAATCCTTGTATGGGCTGAAGCAAGCTCCTCGAGCTTGGTATTCCAAGATAGACTCTTACTTACTGTCGATGGGTTTTCAGAAGAGTGAAGCTAATCCGAATCTCTATTTCATCATGGTTGGAGATGATCCGCTCATTCTTCTGTTGTATGTGGATGATTTGTTTATCACAGGTGAGGAGAGACCTATTGCAATTTGCAAGAGAAATATTGCTTCAGAGTATGAGATGACTGACAGTGGGTTGATGCATTATTTTTGGGATTGGAGATTTGGCAGGAGCCTGGTCATATTTTCCTGGGGCAGGGAAAGTATGCAGTAGATATTCTAAGGAGATTTCAAATGGAGGATTGCAGGCCGATGTCTACACCTGTATTCACCAACTGGAAAAAGCTTCATGCTTCTGAGGGAGAGTTGGTGGATCCTACCTTATATCGTCAGCTCATAGGTGCGTTGATGTATCTGGTCAACTCTAGGCCAGATTTGTGTTTTGCGGTGAACACTCTCAGTCAGTTCATGGTGGAGCCTAGCAGAGTGCACTAGGTTGCCGCAAAAAATGTGTTGAGATACCTTGCAAGTACAATGGATTATAGGAGATCAGATGGGGTTAGATTGATTCGCTTCACGGATTCAGATTGGGCAGGTAGTGTGGCAAACCGGAAGAACACTTTCGGATGTTGTTTCAGTTTGAGCTCGACAGCAGTGTCGTGGTTCAATCAGAAGCAAAAGTCTGTTGCTTTGAGTTCTGCTGAGGCCGAGTACATGGTAGACAGCTAGGCTAGTTGCGAGGCACTGTGGCTTCGCAAGTTATTGGTGGATTTATTTGATCACACGCTGAGACCTACAGATATTTACTGTGACAATCAGAGTTGCATCCAGCTCTCTAAGAATCCTGTATTTCACGTCATGTCAAAGCATATTGAGATCAAATACCATTTCATTTGTGATTATGTTCAAAGAGGAGCTGTGGAGTTGCAATACATTTCCATTGATGAATAGTTTGCAGATATCCTGACAAAGTCTCTTGGAAGAGGCAAGTTCATTCATTTCAGAGACAAGTTGGGTGTGGTGCATAACACCTTCCTCGGTAAGAGGGAGTGTTGATTTTTGTCCAAGGAAAATGTTCCCCTAGTGATTTTTTGCCTAAGTCATTAAAAGGGGAAAATTAAAGTGACCCTTGCAATTAATAACTTGAGATGAGTTTTAATTTTCACTTTAGAGAATAAAGTGACTTTTTGATAAATTTAAGTGAGGTGAGTGAAATTAATTTTGGAGAGAATTAAAAGTGCATTTAATCTCATCCATCCATTTGATTCATTTTGGGCCCTTAGATTAGATGACTATTCAGCTTCCTCATTTAGACACCAAAAAGGCAAGGGAAGGCATTTGAGTCTCATTCTGTTTTTCATGAGAGTTGGAGAGCACAGAAGGAGAAAAATTGCAGGTTGAGAGAGAAGAGCAGAGGGTACGTTTCCCAAGACCGTACAGCAGCAAAAAGTACATTTCCATACAGCACGTTTGTCGAGGAAAATTCTGGGCAAATTTTTCTAGGCACGATTTTCGAGAAGAGAAAAAAATTCTAGGCACGGAATTCCGTATAGTCCATACAATGGGCACAAAAATCAAGGCAATCCATACAATCTGTTTGTCACGATTTTTGAGGCAGCGAGTTGGCAGAAATTTTGACTGTAAAATTTCTGAATTCAGTCAATTTTGTTGAGCATTGTGGTTGAGATGAGTTTATCTTTGTTTTTGTTGTACTTTGATTTTATTGCAGAAAATAAAATTCTCTCTCTAGAACAGGTTTTCCCTAAAGGTTGGGGTTTTTCCTGGGCCATTTGACAAAAAATTTCTAGGTCTAATTTTTTATGTGTGATTGTGTTTTTTAATTGCTGCTCATTAAAAGTAGTAAAATTCTTCTTGTGTTTCAGTCATAAATTGTTTATGAGAAATGGCTTAATTTGCAGTTGAGAGTAAATTGGGTTGGGCATTAAACTATGATGAAAATGGTGGTTGAAACCACGTTGGGAGAACACTGAAAAATTTACATTTTGGAGATCTCGATCTCCTTCTCTGGATAGCATCTGTCTTTTTTTCTCTCTTATCTAAGAGTTCAGCTTGTATTGTTTTGCCTCCAGCCTGTCTGATTAAAATTATGTATATCAGTATATTTTGATACTTGGAAGTGAAGAAAATCTACAGATCAGAGTCAGCTCTCAAGCTGAGACCATTTTTGTCTCATTTAGATTGGACAATGTATACTTCATTTTCTTAATGAATATAAGGATTTTTTTTAAATCTATTAAATGTTCATAAGTTAAAAATCTCGAGGAAATTAAAAAGAAGGGGAAAGATTAAAGTCTTTGTAGAAGAGCCATTCCGAAGGAGGAAGCAAAATATTTCAAATTCAGAGTGCACATCTATCAGAAAGCAGGGAGCAGTGAATCCCAAAAAGAAAGCAATTGCAGGATGAACAAAAGGAAGCACCATACCCCAGATGAAGGGAAATCATGTGACGCTCAAAAGAACAACTACTAATGCACACAATAAATGCAAATTTCTAAGACGAGGAGAGAAAGAGAATGTAAAGAATGCACCTAGGGAAAAACGTACACACAAAGGTGGGAAATTCTGAGATAGGTGAGAGAACAAAGAATGTGGAGAATGAACCTAGGGCAACCCAAACAAAGAAAAGCATGTGAAGAGAAGAGTGCATCCAAGCATATAAATAGACCCAACAATAATTCAAAGGGCACAAACATGGAAAATATAGATGCCAAACAAAACATAATCCTAACAAATGATTTTAAGTGCCCGAACAAACTGCAAAATTAGTTGAAACTTGATGGCAGAATAAGGATAATAGGAGCAAAGGAACTTGTACGGTTGGGACTGTCAAATTACCAGATATATCACCTGGATTTGAAGAAACCCAATAAAGAGATCTGGTAATCATTAGAAAAATAGTTGGTAGTGTTACTGCTCAAACTAGCAGTCCTTTCAAAGCAGACTAGGTATGGTCTTGTGCTAGTGATGGTAAGCATGTAAGAGGAGGTAAGACCCAATGTCACCATAGTCTACCTCCTTAACTTCTTTCAGTAACTCTTGAACCCAGGGGAGAGTCCCTAATGGAGGAATGAGTACCTACAATCACCCTCCTACTATCCTTATAGCCAAGATCAATGCCTTAATTGGGATCAACAATGAATAATAAAGACACATAAAACATATAAAGGAGTTAATTGAATCTACCAGTCAACATCAATCAAAATCACAACTTTCAATGCACTTCACAATTCCTAAGGTAGGGCTTCACACTTTCCAAGGCTCAACCTCATAAAAGTGCGCTCTAAAGGGGAGGTAATCAAGTGGCCTATAGCGCACTTTTTGGTCCAATAAAAAATGCAAAAACCCTAAGTTTGGCAATTTCACAATTCCCAATGCACCAAGGCAAATAAGGATGCCCTTCAATATCTATGAATAAATCCACTAGAGCAAATTGTGTGGGTGGACCATAATTATCAAATTGCAAATATTTTTAGTTTTATAAGTTTATCTAAATTTTTAGGGTTTTCTAGTAATATTTAAAATTTTAGGGTTTTTCAATATAAATAAATGCATGTAAAATAGAAGACAAGTAAAATGGTAAAAGAGAGATGGTTTTGTTGAAAAAGGTAGAGCATATGATTCTTGTCTCAATCCCTAGGGCGTTGAGAGATCGATACCAACATCCCTCTCTTGAAATGGCTTCCAATACTTGCAACTAGGGAATCAACTAGCAACCTCAAGGGTTAGGTAGAAGAGCCGAATTACGGAAAACGAAGGATTCCAAGGCCCAATACAATGCTAGGTTAACAAAATATCAGCAAGAAACCCTAACACATAAGGGTAATGCACCATAAAGCATCATTAAAGTTTTAAACTAGGTCAAAGTATAACTTACTGATTCTTTAACAAAGATGAGCAGAATTTCGTCCTAAGTCACCTTTGTGCTTGAGTTAGTACAAGCATTCTAGCATCAACCAATAGCATGTGCAATAGAAAGCCTAGAAACAACTTCATTCATCCTTCGAGCAAAGAAGATCATCCCAAGAGAGGTGCGCGTAGCATCAAGAGCTCCAATGCACTAGTAGAAAAAGAAAAGATCTCATAATGAACCCATATCTTGTGTTTTTACAATGAGAGGGAGGCACTATTTATATAAGACTAGCCTCACCTAATTTTAAGTTATTGGCCTACAAGATAATGTAAAACATATAACTTTTGGCTTGCTCACCCATAGCTTTGGGGGCTAAGCCACTAAAAAGACATAAAATAACAATACAAAAGTGCAATTAGGCTACACCATGTTCTAGGTGTGCCAAAAGGAGGACACCATGCCGCAACTAACCCCAACAGATGTGTACCCTCAATGTCCTCCTATGTTATCCTTGTAGGTTTCTTAAATAAGGAAGTACAAATTGTGGGTACACAGCCCAGAGGAGAGGTAAAATAGGTCCAAGTGAGCAAATAAGGTGTGCTAAACAAAAACTATCACCTTTTATATGGCAAATAAATGAGTTTGGTCATGCGTCAAAGTGATTAGTCCCCCAAGGGCACCAACCCCTATAGGGTGAGCACCTCCTAGAGGAGGAAATCAAGCAGACCATCCATGACATTATTAGAGGTATTTAACCCCAAATCAACACCCTATGCTCAAATCTTGGTCTTTACATAGCAAAAAGAAAAACCTTCCCCTGGGGAACCTGTACAAAACACTGCAGATACTTTGTAGCGTAACAGGTAGCAAAGCACAAAATGAGAATTTTTTATTAAAACGAACACTCTTTAGCTTGAAAATCTCAAATAATGAAAGTCTAAACAAGTTGATGTCATTGTTGTCACAATTGGCGAAATTTAGAGTGAATGTATAAGATGAAGATGCAAAAGCAATTTTGCATAAGAGTTTGCCCTCCTAAATACAGTAGTGCAGTGAAATTCTACACATACTTTAGAATGTGTTATTCCAATTCTTATGGTCGAGAAAAAAAAAAGGTTAACTAATGCTGAATAAAAAATAGTTGATCATGCTCTTTTTCGAAAGGCAGGGAAAACAATAAAAGTAACAAAAGTAAGACCAGCATAAACAATGAAAGAACATATTATTAATTTTTTATTGTTGGAATCCAGGTAATGTTGCCTGTAATTGTAGGGTTTGAGTTGTTGATTTTCTTGAACGGAAAACAGAGTGAAATAAGTAATGTCACCATCCATGATACCTAGGATACTGAGGAGATAGAAAAGGTGGTGATGGTGATCAAATTACTGATGATTACTTGTTTTAGTTGGTTGCTAAAATGTTAGTCTCTTGGACACGGCCTTCAGACAGGAGAATCAGATAGCCTTTTGTTCGCTGCACAATCGATGTTGGAGACATAACATATACCTGAGTTTCCTATCTAGAGAACCAATGAGCATCACAGTTGGTCCCCCAAACGCCTCGATGGATGGGAGTGAGCCCATATTTGATCTTCAGATCACCATAGTAATTTTGTCAAATTTTGTAACTGTTGTTTGAACTTTGAAGTCCTCCTCTGTAAAAAAAAATTATCCTTTGTATTAAGGGGAGGCAAAATCTGATTTCATGTTAAGCAGGGTGTGAGAATAATAACATTAAAATAATGTTAATGTAATAAGGGTCACCAGATGACAATGACCCAACTTTGTATTGGTGTTAAATTGTTAATGCATTGTTTAAGTAGGTAAGAAAGGTCATTATGACCTAACTTTATGATTAAGGTTGTGTTTGTAGTTGTTAAGAGTTCAATAGATCAACTACCCAAACTAATCAATAAAAGAGTGATTCTCATAATGTTTGAGGTCACTCCAATTTTGATAAAGTTATTATAATATTTCCTGTGCAAGTGCTTCAAGTTTTCTAGCAACATCACCATGTATAGAGATGTAATATTGCCAGCTTATGTAGAACAGCAATGTGTTGGAATTCAAGGGAAAGTCAATTGCATTACTCAAGATTTCGCTCACAGTGGCAAGGAGAGGTAACTCCCTTGATACTTCAAGACACCTACTATGCATGGACTCTCATGGAAACTGAAGCAAAGGAGGAAGTTAAATCAGTCCAGTCATATCCTTTTTGTGTAATCTTGGACAACTCTGTAACCTATAGTTTCTACTTTATAGTTCCTGTGGTTCTATATTTGTTAAGGAAAACATTAATTTAAGTCACAAAACATAATTGTAATCCAAGCCACTAGCTAACGACTTAATTTTAGTATAAAGTTTTTTTCTTAATAACAATTTACTTTCAAAGCAATATATTAGTTATTTAGCCAAAAATGAATAATTGCTCACTGCAATTTCCCATAGATAGATCAGGAGTTATAATGCCACATCACTTTTACCACATGACCTATTTACTGTACAGGCATCTGTTAAGTGGTCGCTTTTAAAGAAGAAGCTTTAAGGTCAACCCTAGCAAGCTTGATTTCAAACTAGTTTGTTTAATGCATTGTTTACAATGCAAGAAGTCGTGAATTGAAGGGCAATAGGATTCATTTCACCAGCTAGAAGCTTCCTTGCTATACAATTTTGATGGTGTCAATAAAGATAATGTTCAATGAATTCTTGATAAGTAAATACTTAAGGGTGTACTATCTCCTCCATGAGATTTAAACCTTCACCAAATGGATAGGAAGCTACAATGGTAAGATGATTGAATTGTTACTTCAGATGAAATGAGTTTTGAGGTCAAATCCACAAATTAATTCATATAGGTACACTTCAAAACTCATAAGGTGCATTACTAAAACATACAAAGTTTATGTTTCCTATAGTTATATGCTAGTGCTATAGTGTTATGACCTTATTTTCAAGGAAGAACTTATATGCTTAATAATTCCATTCAGAGAATGAACCTTAACCAATTAGCTGAATGACATTTAAGTTTTACCTTTTTCCTTCAACAAACAGTCAATTTATCACATCCACCATGCAAGCAAGCCACTCGAGGGGTTTAGTTAAGTAGTTGACTGAAGTGGATGCCTTGTCAAAATTAATTTATCTCATTATACTATTTTCTGATGAGCACCACAAAATGTACATGGGCAATAGTTCAAAACTCATATTTTTCATTTAGTAACACATGGAAAGTTCTACTTTCGGCATTTTCATATGAAGTCGGATTAGGATTAATTTCATAAAAATAATCTTTGAGTCGTTTTAGTACTTGGAAATTGGTGGTGTTAGTCTATCATTTGTATGGTTTTACATTTATAGATCTATCAAAACAATTACAGCTTTGCAGTCATACAATAACAAATCTTTAACAATCTAAATGAGACCAAACATGTGAATCACCGATTGCATTTAAACTTTTGAAAAAGAAAATATGCATAGTGCCAAACCAATGATATCGTATAGCCTAATTTTTTATTATGTATTCTACTTTATAAACTTCCCAAGTACCCCATTCAATAAGCCTGCAAATTTCAAAACAGCCCCAGTATAAAGATGCTACCTCTAAAACTTTTACTGCCAGCTATAATTAATATATGCTAGGGGAATCATCAACTTAATTTGATCAGTTTGTAGCACTTACATACAGCTAGCTTTTGTATCCAGTAGGCAGAGATATACCGGTTCAAGAAGAGATAACAAGTTAAGTCTTGGAAATCACATGCAATGTATAAACTATAATACACCAACATATATATTATAGACATATTCTAAAACACAAAAGCATCAGGAAAATTGCACCTGACGATAAGGCTTCTCAGGGGTTCTCCAAAATGCCTGGATAATCACATCAAATCCCATAAAAGAAATAATTTAATAGCCTGTTCACTCAACTCAAATATTTCAGAATTCAGACCACGTTGCATTCAGCCACATATCTTGATATCAAGAACAGTATTAACTTACCTGTTCAAAATAAAGAACTCTGGATCCATTCGCAATTGTAGTTGCTGGACATGTCAGCATTCTGCACTTGAAATAAAAATCCTAGCGCTTTAATGAAGACACTGTACAGAAATACTAATACCCGGAATAATAAAAGAAGCAACATAAAATGTAGAAACACAATATATGCATTGTAAACTAAACTAGGCAAATTAATTACACTTTAAAATTTCTACAATACTAATCCTACAAGAACTATACAGCCCCATATCCTACTAAATAAAGCAGCAGCACCATAATTTTAGCCTTCTTTCAAACAACTGGAGCCCAATTATAAGTATTTTCACAAAGCAGACAATTGAATACTTAAGGTCACAGAAGAACATTTTTAATGATGAATAATATTTGTAGTACCAGACATGTCAGCATTCTGCACATGAAATGCAAATACTAGAACTTTAACAAAGACGCTATACAGATAAACCAATACCCAGCATAAAAAAGAAGCAACCTAAGATGTGGAAGCACAATATATGCATTGTACACTAAAAGAGGCCAATTAATTAGCCCATACAATTTCTACAATACTAATTATTCAAGTACTACAAAGCCCCATCACCTACAAAATAATGTAGCAGCACTGTAATTTTAGCCTTCTTTAAAACAATGAGCCCAATTATATGATTTCTCACAGAGAAGACATACTTGAATACTTAAGTCATGGAAAAGCATTTTTCAGTGCTGAATTATAATTGGCATTTGAGCCACTGATGCAACTTAAATTTCACCCCCCTCTCCATAGTGGCCATTTCTACATACTTCAAGTCTTTTTCTACATACTTCAAGTCATCTATCGCCAAAGCCTTCGAAACTTCACCTACAACTAAATTTATTATCTTTTAGACTTAGGTTTATATTTCTATCAGCGAATCTTGATCCCTTTACCACTAACAAGATCTTTGTTGGTGTAAAATATGTTATGACTCAGAATGAATTTCTCAAAACCTCATTGATTCAGCGCCAACAGCTCTTGGGTTCATTCTTCATTGACAGTTCATGAGTGCTTTAGCCAAAATTAGCACATGGTCACCGATCTTTATTCTCATAGTTAAATATTGAACAGGTTGCTCACATAAGAACTTCAGGGATTAGCTCCACACTCATAACAGTACACATTTTCATCATTAGCAGGTTGCCTTTGCATGCATGTGACATGCAATTCCTAGCACACGCATGGGAAGGAGAGAGCATCAAAAGGGTGATTTCAATTTTTTGAGATATGTCATTTAAGCACACTTTCTATTTTTAGAAATTCGTGTTTTAAGCAGGTGATTATAATTTAAGTTCTCATTTGATAGAATTCCAAAAGGATACTCTCTGAGTTTCAAGGTTTATTATTTTGGGAAACTTTATATTTTTAAAAAATTATATTCTTGGAAGCTAAACACATTTATAGATATCCTTTTTGGAGAACTGCATGTGATCAAATTCTGGAGATGATAAGTGTTATAGCTTGATTTAGCACTTGGGTGGAAAAGTCCCAATCTATTAGTATTATCAAGGAGCAACGTCAGAAGAATGCACCATTGTCACCTTAGTGCAATCTTCCCTCTCTTTTAACCAGCTCTCAAGGTCAAGGGAGGTTTCCCTATGAAGAAAAATCAGACCTCTGTTTCCATACAGTCTCTGCAAACTTTCATCAAACACTTAGCTTGCCACTTGTTGCCGCCTTACACACAACTAGGGGGGAACGCAGCAGAAATCTTCAAATTGCTCAGTATGTCCTTGGGGGCAAGTTTCGAGTCAGGTACTGTCACCTGCTCCCGACTCCTTCGTTTAGGTCACTCCTAATGGAGCCAAGGGGGGTAGTCCCTAAGAAAGAGTTGCTAAGGCTCTTGTTTGTTAATGATTGAATGATCAGAGTGTTTGTTAGGAGTTTTGATAAAATCACCAAGTTCTGCAATATTTAAACATATAATTCACCAGCGTGATAATAGCATTCACAACAATAATGACTTGAAGCAAATGATAAACAATGATAATATAACCAATGCCAAAAATGGAGTCGAAAGTAATGCTGCTGAAAAGGAAATAATGTTGTGCAGTGTATCTTGGTTAATTTTAGATTTTAAGCTATGAGTAAGTTAAAATCTAGATATCCCTGATGGTACAAGGAGTGTGTCCAGATTCTGAGAAAAGTGGCTCCGCACAGGAAAATGTGGGCTAAATGGAGTCATGGGGGGGTGCTCAACACTACACCAACAAGGATGTAGCCTAACAGGTCCCCACGGTCACACTCTAGTTGTTCCTGCTTTCCTTGAAAAAATTTCCCATTGTTCCTCAAGTTCGTTACGTCGAATTTTCGTAATGTTTTAAGGGTTGTAAATTTTATTAATATGAGTTGATTAATTAGATGCGAGGAATTAATGAATGCACAATACCGCTTTTGATATCCCCAAGTCTCAGAGTAAGCCGCGAGGGGTAGAACTAGTGTTACAAAAACCAGACCAGAACCGGTAAAACTGGTCGGTCCGACCGGTTTCGGGGCTTCAACGGGTCAAACCAGTGTCTCAAACCAGAAATGACCGGTTCTATACGAAACCAGCCAGTTTTGGCCGGTTTTATCCGTTTCGGTCTGGTTTTACCGGTTCCGATTCTAGTTTTGACTGTTTCCATACATAATTGTACAAGAGCACTTACAAGGGTATTTTTAAAATTTTAAAATAAAAAAGTTGGTTGAGTGGGGAAGGTTCTAGTCAAATATGCTCAGTATGGCACATCGCAAGAGCCCTTTTTGCAAATTTGTGTATAATGGTTTGGATTCACATCGTTGCACATGAATATATATAATTTTTCAAAATTTAAGTATTTTTTGTATTTTTGGTGGATCGGTTTTGTGATCCAGTTTTTTTCCCGGTTTCGGTCTGGTTCCGATTTTCAAGGTTGATCGATTCGACCACCGGTTCGGTTTTTGTAACCTTGGGTAGAGCATACACGTTAGAGGAAAATGTTTGTTCTGATTTAGTGAAACCAAGTAACAAATGTACTAATCTATATGGCCCTTTAAGGACAGCTTGTGTGCTTGTGATTTATTTTAAGCAATTCATCAGTTTTGCATATAAGTAAACTACAGTCAGGAATCTCTTTCAGGACAAAGCCTTACTCAGGAAATCAAGACCGGGTTAGATCTACAACTATAAAGCTAAAGATTTAAAAGTAACCTTTGAAATAAAATCTAGCTAGATAACAAAAAAAAAACTAATCTAAAATTTTTGACTAAAAGAAAGAAAAGAAAAAAGCTAATCACATCAAAGGACGATGCAGACTTCCCCCAAATGGGGGAAGAGGGGTGTGGGAGCCGTTATCCCGTTTGCTCTTTTATTTTTTGTTACAATCAAACTTCTTGAAAAGTAAGGCACTTTGTACAAACAAATATAAAAATATTTTTATAATAAATAGAAAAATAGAATCAAGAAACAAAACTATTTAGGAAACACAAGAGTAGAACTAGAAGTTATTGCCAAAAAAAAGAGTTCCTATACCATAACGAATAATTTAATAAGTTGTGATATTGATAATTTTAAAAAACATTTCAGCATGAACTTGAAGCAGGTCATAATAGTGTTTTCGTGAGCCACATCCATATTTCCCTATTAGCAGGGAATAAAGTGGTTTTCTTGAACGCTATGGCAAGACTACAGAACAATGTAGGTGGAGTGAGAAACAACATAGTACATAAAGATAGATCAGCCCTTGACAGCAAATGTTACCACATATACATTCTACAGCTGGGCTACCATGATGCACCATACATACTTGTCTCTTTTTCTATTCCGGGCTATTTTTCACATGGGGTATTAGCATGGATCTTTACAACTTCAGTTATTCTAGAGCCTTCTTCATCAGATTTTCCTTGCCGGGACTGAGATTCATGAGTCCATTGAGATGCTTTTGGTGGTGATCTAGTTCATTATAGCAGAGGAGCAGATCAGAGTTGGTACAAAAAGTTATAGAGGGGCCTATCAGTTGGAGACAGGTATATATGGTGAGATCAAATATACACTTTCATGGTTTGATTTTGCTCTATGATGTATGTCAGATACCTATTCTTATCATGTCAGGATGATTATGGTGACCTATGCCTATATCTATTGTGCTTTAACCTGTTTTATGATTAATTGAGGAATTTCATGTGAAGACAGTTGCTCATGCCATGCTTGTACAAATTGTAAACCTTGGTGCTAAGGTGGTTCCATGTCATTTGTCCCCATCCATCCAATTCATCCACCTTCAATTTTATCCCATGACTTAGATTGATTGAGACTTGTGAGATTGAAGATCCTTTTCCCCATTGTGACCCCTATGTATGATAGGCTCCATGTTACCTTGTGTCTCTGGCTATGAAGTATGTGGCTTGGCCAATGTGGCTGGGTTCACAAGGTAGTTCTCCTTTAGTTCTCAAAGCAAGTGCTCCATCATAATAGTGTTGCTAAACACTAAAGCATCAGAACGCATAAAAGCTATATCTAAAGGATGAAAAAGTATAAATGTTTAAAAAGTAGTCAATGGCCAAGAGTTTGAGCACTCATTCCTTGTATAGTGTAAGGCTCAATTTGCTCTCCACAGGGGCGGCAGGGAGAGGCAAACCTGTCGGGGCTATGGATTGCTCGTTGGTAGTGGGTCTAAGCCTTAGTCATTTACTGGAGCCCAAAAGGCTTCCAAGGCACTCGCTTTTGTAGGTTGGCTACTATCTTGTGAAATGTAAAATGATTTGAAAAGTTTAATGGTCAAAGGATGAGCACTCACTCCTTGTATAGTGTTCAGCTCATGCGCCCCCACAGGGCATCAGGGTGAGACTAGCTTGCAAAGGCTAGGTCTTTGTCAATACTGGAGCCCAAAAGGCTTCCAAGGCACCTGCCTTTGAAGGTTGACCTACATTGCAAATAAAGTGCAAAGGAAAACGTGTTAGAGTCTAAGGGAAGCATATCCAAGTACTTTATCCATCTGTGAGACACCTCCATCCCCTATGTCTCTTGCTATGAAGTATGTGGCTTGGCCAGTGTGGCTAGGTTCACAGGGTAGTTCTCCTTTAGTTCTCAAAGTAAGTGCTCCATCATAACAGTGTTGCTAAACACTAAAGCATCGGAACACATAAAAGCTATATCTAAAGGATGAAAAAGTATAAATATTTAAAAAGTAGTCAATGGCCAAGAGTTTGAGCACTCATTCCTTGTATAATGTAGCATTGTAAGGCTCAATTTTCCCTCCACAGGGGCGGCAGGGAGAGGCAAACCCGTCGGGGCTATGGACTGCTCGCTGGCAGTGGATCTAAGCCTTAGTCATTTACTGGAGCCCAGAAGGCTTCCAAGGCACCTGCTCTTGTAGGTTGGCTACTATCTTGTGAAATGTAAAGTGATTTGAATAGTTGAATGGTCAAAGGATGAGCACTCACTCCTTATATAGTGTTCGGCTCATGTGCCCCCACAGGGTATCAGGGTGAGACTAGCTTGCAAAGGCTGGGTCTTTGTCAATACTGGAGCCCAGAAGGCTTCCACGGCACCTGCCTTTGAAGGTTGACCTACATTGCAAATAAAGTGCAAAGGAAAACTTGTTAGAGTTTAAGGGAAGCATATCCAAGTAATTTATACATCTGTGAGACACCTCCATCCCCTATTGCTATATGTCATACATATTTCACCTTGGTAGAGTGTATTCTTTATCATTCGAATAGATCAATTAGTCAAAGTCAGTCAAAAGTCATTCCCCTTTTCCTTAACCTTGTTCTTCCATCCTCACCCATCTGTAGCACATTGTTTACCTTTTGTAAGTATGGCATGAACAAGTAGACTTCCAAAAAGTTCCAAGATTCTTCAGAAGCACATGTACATCTTACTATTATCATTATTATTATTTGTCACCATGATTATGAATAACTGATTCAAGTTTGGTTTTGATATACACCATTGGAGCATTTCTTACCTTGGATGGTTGCAGGATCATATTGATGTAGTATCTCACCTTGATTTTGGGTACTTTGACTTGGTCAACCTCG
The DNA here is from genome assembly GCA_001517045.1 of Pseudotsuga menziesii. Lineage (NCBI taxonomy): Eukaryota > Viridiplantae > Streptophyta > Pinopsida > Pinales > Pinaceae > Pseudotsuga > Pseudotsuga menziesii. The sequence continues at coordinate 55,471 of LPNX010757273.1, read as the reverse complement.
TTGACCGACGACATGCCCAGGACCAATACTACAGTTTCAGTTTTGAGAGTTTTGCCCCGATTCTCCAAATAAGTGATTATTATCACTTAATTATTGGCCAAATGATCAAATTTTATTCCAGATAGTAGTATGATTGGTTCTCCTAGAGCAGAGCAGTGTTCCAGGGGGTATGAGTAGTCACTTATACCATTCTTCTATGTCTCCAGATCATCCAGACCAGTCAGTTTGCCCCAGTTTGCACCCTGGAGAGAGTTGTGGTGGATTTATCAGTTTCCATGGAATGTACCAAACAAAATGAACTAGAAAAATCATAGAAAAAAATGATTTAGCCTCTTGGGTCAACGAAATGGCTTGGAATTTTGACAGATGATGTATCTCAGCATCCCGGACAGTCCTTCAGCAATTTTCAGTCAGCAGATGTCTAGATTATTTTATTATGGCTCAGCCAATGAGGAAATCTCCCCAAGGGGCGCCCCCTCAACTTGACCACTGATGTATTTCATTATTATATCTTATATTATGAAGTTGTGAAGGCGCCTAGAGTGAATTAATCCCCTGGTGGCCCCCTCCTATGTACTATCATGTCACAGCTTATGTTATAATGTGATTTTGACTTAGGATAGGCGTCCTTGAGCAAAGTGCGCCCCCTCTTTGACTTAGTCACTTGATCCATGGGATGATTTATGTATTTTTTATCTCCACCGTTGATGATGTTATAATCTCCACCGTTGGATGAAAAAGAGAGTTAGGGTTTACGTCTCTCTCAAACTATTTAAAAGAGGTGACCCCCCCATTGTATTCATGAGCTTTGGCACCGAAATTTGAATAAAGAGATTTTTGTCTGGGATTATGCTTCTGTGTATCTGGTGGATGGTTTGATGGTTTGATGATTGGCATTGCTACTCTTCTATACTGAGCTTTATTTGGGATACATCTTGCATTTTTCTTTAACTGTCTCATCTGCAGGAAAAGGAAGCGCGCTAGGAGAGAGAGGGCGTTTTTATGGGGCACAACTCACCTTCGTCCCGACTCCTGGGTGTTCGGATCAGGGAGTATCTTGTTCTTTATGATTTTTTATTCTCTTTCTTTTTCATATTCTGCAGATCTAGTTTGTTTGTCTGATCGATTGATCCTTCTCTAATCTGGCAGGTTGAAGGAGGCATTAGGGTGACTGGCTATGGCAAAATGACAACAAGATCTTCCTCGAAAAAGTTCATTTTGATGGGAAAGTGGCATTCTTCATCATTTCTCAGTTCATGTGCAAGATCGAGGTATGTCTCCTAGGTAAGGTTCTCTTCCTTTATTTTCTGTATCTGCATTGCTCATCATTATATTATATTAAAACCCTCATTTCCTAGATCTATAGGTTCTAGCTTGCAACGAGCTATAAAATTTAAAACCCCTAAGTTTAAAGTTTCATTACAATCAGACTCCATTTTCCCATCTAAAGCATTGGCCTGCTACTTAGGGAAAAACGCCCCCTTGGGGAAAGAGGGTATTTCACAAACCGCAATCTAGGTATTGTTGGTTTCAGTTTTATTTGCCTAATCTTACATCCAGCAATCACTTTGAGTATCCAATTTCAGTAATTTTCACCATTTTGCCTTAGATCCCATTTTGCTGCTTAAAACCTTAGGGAAAAATTGGGGCTTTTCACCTGGTTGCTTAAAATCTCTTGGTATTCATTCTAAACTCTAATTAGCCATCCCACAAAGAGATTCTACCAAGTTTCCCTCAGTTACCTGTTCATTTTCCTTGTTTTTAGGGTTTCTTGGTCATAGGGGCGCCCCCTGGGCTTTGTGTTTTCACTGGGTCTAAAGTGTCGGTATCCTCGACTGATGTGACATCCAAGTTCTTTCAGAAGTCTTGGATATCGTAGGTCACGACTTTGGTTTCCTTTCCTCTGCCATCCTGAATAAGATCACCTCACGGGGCAACTACAAGATTCGTGATAACAAGACTTTGACCATAAAGATATATCAAATAAAAATGTTGAGAGCAGACCTTGATATTGATATATCAGAATTCAAGAGCATATCTTGACATAAGGATAGATGAGACCTTGAGCAGGAATGGGGTTTACGCTTTTAGCCATTAGGTGTTTTGGGTTTTTTAAGTTTTTCATTAAAAATTAATTTTTTGGGGGGATCAATGGGTCATAGAAGCATTGGAAGTTGTAGGATCCGTTTGAAAACTTCAAGAACTGTTTGATTTTCACAGGATCCGTTTGAAAATTTTAGGAATTTTTTTATTTTTCACAAGATCTATTTCATGGGACCAAGATACGTTTCCTTCTGTAGGGGATCTGTTTCCATGGTGGATCCGAGGCAGATCTGTTCCAGATATGTACCGAATCCGTGGATCCACGGATCCTACACATTGGGGTGGTGGATCTGGTAACACAACTTAAAACTGTTGTCGGGAAGAAGAGAAATGAAGAGGGGAGAGGTAGGATTAAGTATGGGTGCTCCAAATTATTCAAAAATTCGGCAGCATCTCTCTCTCTTTTTCCATAGACCTACTAAAAACCAGCAACCTTAAGATGTCGAATTAGTGGGTTAGATGCAAAAATACACTAAAAATTTAAACTACTTAGTACTTGCAAAAATTTGGTATTTCAAATACAAAGAAAATGATACTAGATCTAAGCCTTTTGATGTTAAATAAGTGACTTTTACAACTATGTCATGCACATGCCTTTTAGAAATAAAAATATTTAGCTTTGGTGATTAGATCTATGCTTGCAAATTTTCAAAATAATGGTAACCTGAAAAAGATAGTAGTTTTTCTTAATGAGGTGGAAGGCCTTGTTATCACGGATCTTGTAGTTGCCCCGATAGAGTAATCCTATATAGGATAGCAGAGGGGATGAGCAACCAAAGCTATGACTTATGAAAACCCTAACTCCCAAAAGATAGATGGTTGTCACGTCGGTTAGGACTTCCTTCACTTTATGGCACTAGAGAAGCCTAAGTGACAATGGGGGAGACCCAGACCTATCCTGAAATGATAGACCTAAAGCAAATCACCAGATCAAACTCCTAACAAAAAAATACGTAATGTAAGTGCTTGAAACCCTAGATTCAGGGAATAAGCCACAAATTAAGAAAATACTTAGGTAAGGGTGGTTAGAAATATTGGAAATGTTACTCAAGTAAAACAACACAGTGACTTATGGAAATTGGGATCAGATCTAGGATTAGTGTGTTGGTTCAAATGATCACACCCAAGACCCTGTGGGATTTAAGCAAATAAATGAGAAATTCCCAGGACATGGTTGATATTGATAATTAAGGCTTCCCATGCACTGACTTGGATGAAGGATCAACGATTAGAGAAAATCCAAGTGAAACCGAAAAAACGAACATAGAGAAACTGGTTGCCAGACTAAGAGGGGCGCTACCTCACTAAGGGATCAGTGCCTAAAGATGGGTCAATGGAGTCCAATGCTGACGCCCAGGTGGGAGAGGAGGTTTTGAGGGATGGCCAACAAAACTCAGATCGTTGAATTTGCAGATTCCCAGTGCAAATTGATCCAGTGATTTTTCCTACTTCTAAAGAGGGTTTTTCAGTAAAAGTAGTGATGGGGAATGCATGAGAAAATCAAAGGATGGAGAAATTACCTGAGAAACGCACATGAATCATGTTGATGACCACCTGGATGATGAAGAATGCCTTCCTCCTAATCAAATAAGATTTTCGAGCAAGATTTTGATGAAGTGTTGCTTTTGCCAGTGACCCAAGCACCCCCTTTGTACCTGTCAGACCAAAGAACTCAATCAGTATGACAAAAAAAGGGAACTGCAAGCTAAAGAACATACAGGGAAAAGAAATCATAAAGAAGTTGCAACTCCCTGATAACCAACACCGAGTTGCAGCAACAGAGTGAGTCCCCCCACCAATGCGCCTTTCTCAGAATCGTCGCCTCCAACCTGCAGATAAACGGGTATAAGGAAAGGTACAAAATCTATGTTGGATTGATCTTAGTGCAGAAGAAAAACAATTCCAGTCATCATCTCTTTGATTCATCAAACAAGTAAAGAAGTGTGTAGTCCCAGAAAAAATCTCTTTAATCAATATTCTGGTGATAGAGCTCATGCTTTACAATGGGGAGGGTCTCGTCTTTATATAGCTTTTGAGAGACGTAAACCCTAACTCACTTTTGCATCCAACGGTTGAGATTATAACATCATCACCGGTGGAGATCAACACATGGATCACATTGACTAGATCAAGGGGAGGCACACTTTTTCCCAATAACACCTTGTTGTCTAAGTCAAAATTAAATATAACATAAGATGTGATCATGATAATACATCAAAAGGGGGTCACTAGGGGCTTAATTCACCCTAGGGCCCATTACAACCTCATAATATAAGATATGACTATACAATATATCATCTAGCCAAGTGGAGGGGTGCTCCTTGGGGGATGTCCTCACTGGCTACACCAGAATAAAATAATCCGGACCAAATGCTCACTTAAAACTGCTGAAGAACTGTCCGGGGAGCCAAAATACATCATCTGATGAGTTTCCAAGCCATTTTCTTGACCCAACAGGCCCAATCGATTTTTTCAATGAATTCTCTAGTTCATTTTTTGTGGTACATTCTTTGAAACTGATAAAAATCATCATAACTCTGTCCAAGCTAAGAACAAGGGCAAACTGACTATACTGGATGATCCAGAGACAGAGAAGAATGGTATAAGTGACTACTCATACCCCCTAAAGCATTGCAATGCTCTAGGAGAACCAAAATCGTTGCCATCTATAATAAAATTTGATCATTTGGCCACTAATAAAGTGATAATAATCATTGATCATGAGATCTGGGGCCAAACTCTCAAAACTGAAATCACAGTATCGATCCTCGGCATGTCTAGAACAAATATAAGCAATGTTGTTTTCTGAGTCACTGCCTTGGGAACCGTGTTTGACTTGGCCAACTGGGTTGACCAAGTCAAAGTACCCAAACTAGAGGTGAGATACTGTACCAATATGATCTTGTATGCATCCAAGGTAAGAAATGCTCCAATGGTGTATATCAAAACCAAACTTAAATCATGTTATTCATAATTATGGTGACAATAATAATAATAGTAAGTAAGATATACCTGTGCCTCTGAAAAGTCTCAGAACCTTCTGGAAGTCTACTTGTTCATGCCATACTTATAAAGCTTAAAAGGTGTGCTAATGCTGAGTGAGGATGGAAAACAAGGCTAAGCTAAAGGGAAATGACTTCTGACTGACTTTGACCATGTGATTTCTCCGAATGATAACTGATACACTCAACCAAAAAGACATATGCATGACAGATAGTATGTTAGACACAATGGCACACTGAAAGCGGGGGGTGAATAAATGGGCCCACACTTTTTAGCAATTACATTTCTTTAAATATTTAAACAAAGATCATCATAAGTACATCAACATCAATCAATTTCATAGACAACACAAGACACTTCATAAGATGAACTTGTAAACTTTATTATATTAGATTCAAACGACTACAACCGTAAGGTTTATCAGCTACAACTAAATCAAAAGCACCAACTTCTATTCCAAGACTCAGCTTGGTCTTTTTCTCAGATCCAACTAAGAAAAACAGTACAAGGCCCAGCTTGCATTTACACACAAATTCTTATCACATTTCATTTGTCCCTGTCTGCTAATCAAATTACATCAAAACATCATGAGCTGGTCATGTCAACACTTATCTTGTTCTCTGCACATCATCACTGACCTAGTCTTTTGCTTATCAACACTGCTACCACTCTGTCATGTCTGTGTAACTTATCTTGTCAAAAAGGTCATCATCACAATCTGATCATGCACTTTCTTTGACAAATTAGACCATATCAATCTATCAACTCAACTGACTGTTGCTCAACCAACATACCTTACTGTTGTTAAAATCATGTGTCTCTGCTTAACAACATTGATTTTTATCCTCTGCTCATGTCCTCATAGATATGCCTGTCATCTGGCACCAGCGTTTATAAGACATCAAAGATACTTCTGATTGTCAACAAGTGCTTCAAAACAGTTGCCTCAGTTTGTACCCGAAATCAGAGAACTCTCCCATTCACCCGAATTCTTCATAAAATCAAAGATAAAAAAAACTTCATCAAAACTGAGTTCCTTCACTATAGATTTGGTTTCATAATTCTTCCCTGAGGCTGCCACAGTCCTCTGTTCACCACATTCTTCCACCGCAAATATCTCAGTTATTCCAAAAATCAGAGCTAAACCAACCTTCCTCACCACTGAAATATTCATCTCATCATCTAACTATTGTTGCCTCAGTTTACACATCCAAAAATCACAGAACAATACTCTCTAATTATCATTTTTGAAATGCGTTTTCACTCATATTTTAATTTATACTAGTTTCAATGTAGGAAAAAATTAATCTGAGCCGACATGTCATTAAGAATATAAGAGTTTAATTTAATTCCTTTTTCCTTCAGTTGGCCGACTTGTCATAATAATTTTAACATTCTTTTGAAAAGGTTGTTAGGTGGGCTACCACATCATCGTAGTTCCTTCAATTAGCTTGTAGGCCCATCATTACCTTCAACAACAAGAAACCAGGTGTTTGTCCAAGTGTTACGCATGTTATCACATATATAGTAGTCAGGCTACCATATTCTATTTTCAGATTTCAGTACTTTTTCAGCCAGTTCCCTTACATATGAGATGCAAAGATGAGCATTTATGATGGATCACTATTTGACGATGGACTATAGTACTTTCCCATGGCATGACTGAATCTCAGGACACTTGAATCTAAGGACTGATGTAGCCATTTAGACATTTACAGAGCAGTCAGTATTGCCCAGAGTCGCAGCAACGGGTTCTTAGTGGACAAATGATTAATCGGACTGTTTATTTAGACGTATATGATTCAGCAGGTATTATCTTGTGTTATGGTTATTATTTCTTTTATAACTCATTCTTGTGACATGTCTTAGCATTTAGTGTCATGATCTGGCGATCATATAAATATGGGGACCTCGTTGTATTGATATTATGTATGTATGTCCCTACTTAGACCCAAAAGTTCCTGACCCATACTCATTGGTTTTTCCCTCCTTAGGGAGAATAGAGGTGATCATTCCCACCATACTTTGGCTTGCTAGTGTTGGTCTCATTTTTCACTATCTCCATCCATCCATTACCTTCCAGTTATGTTTATATCCCGACTACTACTTGACGTGTGGCATGGAGGACCTTTTCCCCACTATAGCCTCTTTGTTGGATAAGCTTCCCTGTTTATTTGTGTCTCGGCTCTGAGTTGCCTAGGTTGTGTTGGCTAAACCTGAAACAAATAGCGCTGCCATCAATACAATGTATATGGAATGAAATGAATATCTTGTGAAAATCCCATTCATGAAAGAAGTGTTTTTTAACATACATGAATGCAAGGCAAGCCTAATGAAATTGGCTTTGAAGTGTAAATGTGAAATGTGAAATGTAAAACCCATGTAACAAGTATTTTTAAACACGCATGGAGCATGAAGCCTTCATAAATAAAAATCCATGTAACAAATGCATGGATCAAGGCTATGGAAACTCGAAAGCCCAAAAAGCAATGGTTCTTAAAAGTTATATCTAAAAGATTGTTGGCCTCACTAGTATTTGATATGGATTGTGAGCATTTGTCAAGGTGAATAAGCACCTTTGAAGGTAACTTACCCATTTGTGAGACACGGCCATCCCCTGTGTTATTGCTTGTCCGGCATATGCTAGAGTGAGTATCCCCTTTCCATACCCAAAGTGTCACACTATCAAGTTGGTAGTCACCCTTTAGCCTAACCTTTTGATCTCTAGCTTTCATCCTTCACTAGCAAATCGATTACAACTATGAAGTGAGTATGGTCTTGAAGGTCTGGTCTGAGTCATAATTAATTAACAAAACTCTATACATTTGGTTGGTAGATCGCCAATGAAACGATTACTACTTGTTATAATTGTTATTTGAATGATTTGTAGAGCATGTCTTAACCTCTAAACACGTGCAGCAGGTTGATGTTAGCCTAGATCATATTATTGATTATTTGATCATTTACAGATTATTATTATTTTATCAGTCTGGGCAAATTAGATATTGTACATTATCATGCAGAGATCTGTAGGGTGTATGAGTATACACCTTGGATGGATTTGGGCTCCCTGAGTCCAATGAGACAAATTATTTTCAGTTTCGGGCAGTTACAGTGATGATTTGTCTCAATATACCATTCTGGTGCAGTTTTGCCATGTTAAATGGCCTGTCAAAGAAGAAAGATGATTTGATTGGTTCACCTGGGGAGTTATATGAGGAGGAGGTGGTCCAGCCACTTGTTTTTACCATTATAACCCCCTCCCAAAGAGCCTGGTGGGCTCAGTTGGAAAACGCAGGCACTCCAGGTGGCAGTTTGGGCAGGTTCACAGTTCCCGAGGCAGATTAAAAATGATAAAAATGGCTACTGAAGAATTCGATTTGGGCTATTGAGGCAAGGAAATGGCATGGGATGAGTTTTGATGATGAGTGTGATGTCTCTCGCCTCTTCTCCAGTAGTTTCAGCATTCAGATGGACCCACACCCATCTCTCCGGCATATTTTATGATTTTCTGGAGCTTTTGGAGGCTCAAGATTTTCTCAAAGAAGCACTATTTTGCACTTAGAGTTATATTTTATTTATATTGTGCCATGGAGACACACTAGGGGTGTTAGTCAGTACCCCTTGGACCCACCATGAGCTTTATTCATGTTTATTTTGTCACATTGAGTGGGATCCCCTCTCCTAGGGTGATTTTGTCCATTTATGTGTTATGTTATTATATTGATCCATGTACTTTATGTTGAGCTCATCTCAACCATTGATTAGAACATTTTGATCTTTTAATCTTAGCCATCCATTCGAAAGGTGGTTAGGATTTTGGTATTGTTACCAACTATTTTGTATAATAGTTGAACTTTCTATTGAGCCGCCAGTTATCGAGCATGATGAATGCTCATCTCCAGAGTTCAGAAGTTCAGTGTTTTCCAGAGTTAGCCAGTTTTTGGCTGAACTTTTTATTTTTTGTAAAATACATGTTCATACCCCCTTGGGGAAAATGTAAAAAATGTCCTAGCATTTAAATTTTTATAAAAGGCTCGGCTTCCCGGACTTGGGCATCAAGCCGACTAGCCCAGAGTGTTTTTTCCCTCGGTTATTATTGGCTATTGAACAAACGACCAATAATTTCTGAGTTTTTCACTCGCTCCTCCAAAGCTGGGGTAGTTGTCTTGATGTTTCGGCCTTGGGAGGTTATTAGAGCCTTTGTGTCAGTGTTTTCTGTCATGCTAGGCATTTCGATTGAGTCGTATGAACATGTACTAGGTCCCCCTCAGGTTTCGTTGGATTCCGAGAAAATTTAATTTTTCCGTTTTTTAAGCCATTTTTTAATGGTTTAATTGGAAAAATTCAAAATGTAATAAATGAATGATCTGAAGTCCGTTTTTGGCGTGGTTGGGCTCATTTTCAAGCCTGGAGCGGCATCTTTACTCCAAGGGCCACTTTCACCATCAGTCGGGCAGTCGGAGCACCCCGTGAGACAATATTTGGCTAAAAGAGCTTCAGAATGGCATTTTAATGCTAAAATTGGATATTTTTGCACCTAAGTCCAAAAATAAAAAAGTCAAATTTGATTTTTTTAATGATAAAGGGTGACATGGCAAGTGGGCCATAGGTCTTACGACCCCCTTCAAGTCACATGGCATATAAAACTTTAGATAAAAGAGATGCTACGATTTAATTCATGAGGGTGACGTGACGTGAGCTCACATGTGGTGTGAGTGGTGATGAGTAGGATGGGGGGACCCATTCTCTCCAAATAAATTATAAAATAGAACCATAGTATTATATCCAAAGCAATTATTTGCAAAGGTATGACCACGAATTGAATAAAAGAGAAGGGATGACATGAATGGGGAGCTCACGCTAGCATGGAGCGTGGGGGTGTGAAGAAGATTGGGTGGACCCCATCTTGCATTAAGGTTATATTTTAATTAATTGTTAGTTAGGATGGCCACGAAATAGGAGCATGACGTCAAACTAAAAGGTTTCACGTTGCCTTGTTTGAAGGTTGCGCCCACATGCATTGGGTGGATACGAATGGGTGGATGGTGCAACCCCTCTCGTATGATTGTAAACATTAAATTTTTCTAAGGCTTGGTCCATTCATTTGAGAGCTCGCGTATCATGAGTTATGGTGACGTCAACCATATTGATGTGTCGTACCATTCGCATGAGGAAGAGGCTCATGCGTGGCGAGTTTGGTAAGGTTTTTGTTGATGTGGCCCTTAGGACTTGAGTTGGTAGCAGATGTGGCGTCTACCTCTCTAGTTCCTCTTCACTTCAACAAAGGTTCAGTTCAGTTTAGCTCCTCTTCAACTCAGTTAACTTCGGGTTGTTCTTGAGTTCATTAATGTCCCTCCTAGGGCTTGGTTTTTGTATAAATAGAGGCTCTTGGAGCTCTATTCTTCATGGATTTTTTTGGGCAAACTTACTCTGCCAAATTGTAATTATGTTATAGCTTTTGCTATTGGAAATAAAGTGACTTTGGAGGTCCGTATGGTGTGTTGATTCTTGTCATGGGAAGTGCTTCATCTGTATCAAGGTGATTTTGTTCTTGTTTATTACTTATATTTCACTACTTTGATCAAATTGTTAGCTGAGAAGGTTTTATTAAGTCCATAGGGTGGGCATTTGAGTTCAATTTGTCCATTTATGTTGGGTTTTATGTGATTTTGAAGGAGTAGACTGTAGTTGGAAATACTTATACTCTTCTAATCCCATTTTGCTTTACATACAATATTTGATCAAGATGTGTTTGTAAGTGGTTTCTTGTGTAGATCTACCAGGTTGGAAGAGAAGTTTGAGCTCAGTTGCTTCTCTCATCTCTTCAAAAGACCTATTTTTCTGACATTGTGTGCATTTCAGGGCCTCCTAAAGTTGATCTCAAGCCTAAAAAAGTTTGGCAAGAGGCACTAGTTCAAAGATCCATCTCTCAAAACTACATCTTAAAACTCGGTTACTTGCTACCTTGGAAGCCCTAAACCCCTTCCTTTCATTTTTGGCCTCCTACCTTCTCCTAGCTTTTTTCCCTCTCTCTCTCTCTTTTTTGCAGCCCTCTTTGGCTGCCCTCTTTTTCCCTCTCTCTCTTTTTTGCAGCCCTCTTTCGCTGCCCTCTTAGCCCTCTTTCGCTGCCCTCTTTTTTCCCTCTCTCTCTTTTTGGCAGCCTTCTTTACTGTTGTTCGCTTTCCCCTTTTCCCTCTTTTCCTCACTTATTTCAGCCCTCTTTTTTGCTTTCTTTTTGCCCCATTTTAGCCTCTTCATCTTTCCCACTTTGCCTGTAAACGTTTTGTACCTAGTTTTGCTTCAAAAAGACTAAAAAATTTGCATTTTAAAAGGGTAGTTTTTGCACATAGAATAATTTCATTTTTGTTCGCATCTAGATTTACTTTGATTTTATTAACGAATAATGGGTGCTTGAGTCATTGTTTGTTTTGAGCAGATACAGAAGAAGAGGTCAACCAAAGACAAGTCTAAAGACTTGGAAATATTGAAGAAAAAGTTCCCAACAAGAAGACAAACCACATCCTTTTTTTTGTACAAACCATTAGGGCTTCTTCACCCTTTTAATTTTTTTAAAGTTCTCTTCAAGGGTTAAAATCCCCAAGCATTGTAAATTATTAATAAAAATGCTAGTGGGAGCAAGCCTCCCATCTTTTCTACTTCCCCTATTTGGGGGAAGTGTGTGTCTTGTGTTCCCTTTTCAATTTTACTTAGTGTAGTTTTAACTTAAAGCACTTAGCTTATTTCTCTTGTTAGACTTAGTTTTTATTTCCACTAATTGCTAGTTGTTCATTAAGTATAACTACTAATTGCTAGATTAGATTTTATTACTTGCACTTTACTTAATTGTTGTGTATCTTTCTCTATAATTGTTAATCTTAAAAAGAACCAAAATCTCTTAAATCTCATCGTAAGGTGGATCAAGAGTGCTCTCTATCGGAGAGTTTGTTTAGTCTTTCTTTCGTTTTCATGCACTTTTCATTTTTCCAAGTTATTAATTAATCTCTAAGTCTCTTGAACTTGCTGGAACCCAAGTCAAGAGCACTCTCTATCGGAGAGCATATTAATTTTTGCATCATCCTTGCATTTATGCATATAGATAAATAAAACTCTTGAACTTTTGTCATAAGACAAAGTCAAGAGCGCACTCTGTTGGAGGGTTTTAATTAATTCTTTTAATAAAATCTTTCAACTCACATTCCCCTCTAGTTAATTTACTTCTTTGATATCCTTCACCTAGTATGCTCTGTCGACTGTCATAGTTGGGCTCGTACTCAGAACGGTGAACGGACTTGCTAAGATTGCAATAACAACTTAATAAAAATTTTATCCATAACCAACGCACCGGCGTTGTAGAAAGCATTCAAGTCTATTCTCAGTAAGGGCGCCGAAACTCCCCGTTGTCTTAGGGTCACGGCTAGCTGGTCAATCCTCCAGGACACCAGCCTGAGATACTGGACGGGCCAACATGTCTAGAACGGAATGACTTTGAACACTTTCTCGGTTGGTCTTTGATACCTTTTTCGTTTCAAAGCCATAATAAACAAGACCATTAAAACATTTAAAATGTACCAAGAGCACTCGCATAACATATCCACTAGCTTTATTTCAAGACTTGTATCTTTGTTATTCTTCAAACATTGCAGAGCTTTGACTCCATAAGGCACTAGTCTATTATTTCATGCGTTATTATTAAGCTGGACCATTTGTCCTTTATTTATACAATCTTCATCTGTGAATGCAAATTTCATTTTTACAAGTTCTTGATATACTGTTCATCTTTTAATCCAGTACAGCAACGTGGATTGCCTTTGTCTTGTGTTCAAATTTTTCATAAGTATAATCATCTTTCATTATAATAACTCCTAAACAACACCCATCCGCATCATTCGAACATTAAAATTTAACTTAAACACATTGAGCCATAGAAACTCTTTGTTAGGGACTACCCCCCTTGGCTTCATTAGGAGTTAGCCTAAACGAGGGAGCTAAGAGTAGGTAACAGTACTTAGCTCTGTGCTTGCCCCCAAGGTCACACCTCTCCCACTTTCTCAAGTGAGGAGACAGTTTTCGGAAGATTTCTGCTGCTGGTGTGCAATCAGCGGACAACATCTTTTGGCACCGTTGCCGAGGACAAATCTTTTTGTTCCTGGACAACCTTTGTTTCTTTTTAGTTTTTTACCTTTTCCCCACTTTTTTGGTATATTTTTTAGTCCAATCAACTCTCAGAAATTAGACTTGAATCCACCTGGCGACTCCACTGTCAGTTAACACCTCAAGGTATTCGACTAGAAGAAACTCTTAAGGTTTGCTCAGTTTCATCCCTGATCCTGAAAAGGTCTATAGGAGGATACTGAACAAACTAGCTTCTCGTAGGATCCTTGTAGAACTTGGATCTGAATCTGTTTCAGACATCCACTTTTTATTTCAAGAAAACTTAGAAAATTTTCAAAACAATAATTGTTTTCCTAACACAATGGGTGAGTTTTTTACTCAACCCAATTTCACTTAGATAGCAGGTCAGCCCCATGACATTCCCGAAAAAACTATTGATAAGCTCATGACTTTTAATGGCACTGATGCCTCTCTCTCTGCTGAGCAACACATCAGAAATTTTTCCAGACACTGTGGTTCTTATGTCAGGGGTACTGACAAACATGAAGATGTTCACATGACCCTTTTTGCTCTATCTTTGGATGGTAAAGCTGGAAATTGGTATGACAATTTGCCAAACAACTCTTTCACTACCATAGCAGATTTCAAGTCTGCTTTCCTCAAAAAATTTGGCAGCAAGAAGGAACCTAGACATCTAGTGGCAGCCTTAACTAGTATGAAGAAGTCTAAAACAGAAACCATGGATGAGTTCAACAATAGGTTCACAGAGTTGTCAAATTCCATCCCTGCCACTTATGCTCCTCCTGCAGCTTCCACTTTGGATTATTACATTGAAGCATTAAGTAGTAAGATCCAGTACCAAATTAGAGACAAGGAGTCGACCACATTGCTTCAAGCTCAGAATTTTGCCATTAAAATTGATAAGAATATGCAGTCTTCATGAGAGTCAAACATCCAGGGTTACTCTAGATCATCAACTCCTCTTAAAATTGTTGAACCTAAAGGTAAAGAGCCATCAAACGAAGCATATGAGAAGAAGTTCATGGACCTGACTGAGAAAATGCAAGACATGGAAAGGAAGCACTTAGCATAGATTAAAGAGGTTCAGAACAGGGTCATAACTGTTGAAAGAACTCAACCTCCGCCACCTCCTAGAACCTTCCCTGCGAGACTAGCATGCTAGAGAAGGAATCCCAACCATGAGCAGAGGCCTCCTCATCAACTAGAGGCTGCTAATATGGTTGAGCCTTACAAACCATTTTGTAGGGCATGCAAAGATTTCCATGAGGAATATGCCTGCCATTACGCATGTTATGTTCAAGAACATGGTTATCCCGAGGGTTGCGGTCCCAGCACATCTGCAAGCGAGCCTGAATTCATCCACAATGTAGGAGACATCTATAGTAATTATCAGGATAATTGGAATCAAGCTAACCAATTTCATCAAGGGGTTGACTACTTGACCAAATATTATGGGGAAATGCCTTCAAATAGCAACAACGTTCAGAACTTTAAAAGCATAACATATCAAAGATGACCGAGGGAAGGACCATCTACCTAAACTACTTCAAAGGTAACAATTTCTGACATCCCTCCATAAATAAATGATAAGTTGGATTCTGTTGCTCTAACTTTTGATTTAGGTAGTTGGTGGCAAACTCCAAAGTTCTGGTTCCCGTACTTGAGTTATGTAAGATTCCTGGTCAAAAAGAGAAACTGTTAAAAATGTTAGAGCCTCAAGCTATAATGTTCCCCTCTCTACCTCAAAGATAGCTACACCTGAGAGACCTACAACTCCCAAGAAAGTAACTTTTTCCAATACAGTAGAACAACTTTCACCCAGTCGAGAAGATGACCATGGAGATCCCCCTGTAATCTTGCATACTAGGGACCCAAGAAAAGAAGATCACCCACCCTTCTACATGTCATTGATGATAGGTGATCTTCTCCTGCACAACTGTATGCAAGATTCAGGGTCGGGATCCAACATTATGACTAAGAAGGTCATGCAGCAACTTGGCCTTAGAACCACACGCCCCTACCAAAACGCATGTGCCATGGACTCTAGACCTGTCAAAGTTGAAGGTATGATTGAAAGGGAGCACGTAAAATTAGCCAAGTATCCAGACATCCATGTTGAAGGTATGATTGAAAGGGAGCACGTAAAATTAGCCAAGTATCCAGACATCCACGTTACCATGGACATCCTCATCATAGATGTGCCAGATAAATGGGGCATGCTATTATCTAGAAAATTTGGTGCCACTTTAGGAGGATCCATCCAAATGGACTGGACATACGCCACTGTACCTGCATCAGAAGATTCATTGGTTAAGTTACATACTGAGAAAGAACGAAGATATCATGTAGAAAGCCCGAGGAAACCATCAAACAAATATGTCGACTACTCAAGTGGACTAGGGATGTACCAGAACAACTCTACTTTCTTAGAGCCTATCCAAGAAGAAATAAAAAATGAAAACCTTAATGAATTGTGGAGGATGAACTTTGATGGAGCTTATTCTATAGCCGGAAAAGGGGTTGGGATAATCATTATTTCACCAAAGGGTAAAGTTTTTAACTTTGCTTTTAGATTAGAGTTTGAGGCAACCAATAATGTGGCAGAGTACGAGGCACTTCTACTAAGCATCGAGATCGCCAAGGACATGGGGATGAAATTGCTTAGTATTAAGGGGGATTCTGACTTAATTGTCCAACAGGTTAAGGGTCAGTTTGCATGTAAATGTCAAAGATTAAAAAAGTATAGAAATGCAATCTGGGATACAATGGAATTTTTTGATGCCCTTAATCTAGAAGCAATCCCTAGAGATCATAATAGTGCCGCCGACATACTAGAGTTTGCAGCTTCAGCACTTCAGCCGTCAGATGAGATGTTAGAGGGGGATTGTTTTTTAGAAATCAACTTCAGACCTTCTGTTCCTAATAATGTAGAACATTGACAGGTTTTTAAAGATGATGAACAAATCTTGAGATTTATTCATAATGTTGATGAGTTCTCTAACTTTAGAGTAAATGATCAGGAAGAAAATAAAGAGTATCCTGGAGAAGGCGACCAGTTTAATAACCCTGTCCCACGTGGTCTAATTGCTTTAGAGAACATCTTTCACAGGCAGGACAAAAGAAAGGGTAATGTTGAACAAATGAAACCTGGGGAGTATATTGAGATCAACATTGGAACAGAAACAGAACCAAAAATGATAAAAATTGGAAAGGGTACCTCTGAAAAAGAAAGGAACAACCTTATAAACTTGGTCAAAGAATATAGGGATGTTTTTGCCTTCACTTATGACGAGCTTAAAGCCTATAGGGAAGATGTTTTTCAACACATCATTCCCTTAAAACCTGAATGTCGAAAAGGCAAGCCTTTCCGTCAAAAACTTAAACAAATAAATCCTAAGTTAGCGCCTATTATAAAGAAGGAGTTAGAAAAAATGTTAGCAGCAGGAATTATAGCTCCTACAAGACATTCGACATGGTGCTCTAACTTAGTTGTAGTTAGGAAAAAGAACGGGAGTTTAAGGATATGTATAGATTTCAGAAATCCAAACATAGCGTGTCAAAAGGACAATTACCCCCTCCCCAACATGGATACCTTCCTCCAACGGGTCACTGGATCAAGCATGATGTCAATGCTAGATGGTTTTTCTGGTTATAATCAAGTAGTCATCCAAGAAGAAGATAGGCACAAAACCACTTTCACAACTCCTTGGGGCACTTTTGAATATCTGAGAATGCCTTTTGGTCTCACAAATGCAGGGGCTACTTTTCAAAGGGCCATGGATTATGCCTTCAAGGAGTTGATAGGTAAAATCATTGAGATCTACCAAAATGATCTTACTGTGTTTTCGAAAGAAAGATCCAGCCATGTTGGTCATCTCAGGCAGATATTTGAGCGATGTAGGAAATTTGGCATTTCCTTGAATCCGACTAAGTCAATGTTGGGTATTGAAGAAGGAAAACTCTTGGGACACATTATAAACAAGGACGGTGTCAAGATTGACCCGGAGAGAATAGAAGCCATAAAGAAGATCCCTCTACCTAAAAATGTGAAAGCACTCCAATCTTTCAATGGGCATATAAATTTTATTAGAAGATTTATCCCTAAAGTACTTCAATAAATACACTTAATAAAGTCACTGCATGTCTTTTAATGAGATACATCATCTCAGACCCCTACACCTAGGCACCTGATGCAAGTGTACTTTCAAGCTACCAAAAATGAACACCCTAGGGTTGATTAAATGTAGATTTATTGAAGAGAGCATTGAAATGTAACTTATCTAGGTGTATATGATTTAGATCAAGTTAATTTTCCCCAAATAGTGCTTGAACGTGTAAAAGTAGAAATGTCAAATACATCAAACATTTAATTGGAATCACTCAATATTGAACAACAATAAAACCATGGACATTTAGATCATCAATTTTGGAAATTAAAAGATACTTTGCAGAAATATAACTCTCTATACATCAATACCAAGTATAGTTAAACAGTAGTTTCATTTGTTGCAATAAACACATTCCAAAACTAAAATTAAAAATGGAAAAAGTTGTCTAATTTAATGCCTTAAATTATGTGAAGTTATGGCCCAAGGTGAGGCCTTGCTTGAGAAGAGTTATGAAGGAAGGTGTCACTCAAGGTGATAGATTTACAAAAAGATTATGATTTCTTGAAATGATGAGAATCACTTCTCCAACTGTGAAATTGATTCAAGTCTTCATGCCAATGTTTCAATTAGAAAAATAGACAACAATATCCACTTTTTCCATGATTAAATTATCCAAACACATTAGGAATATCTCAAGAGTTGTGTAACATGAAAGGTTTAACAAGAGGAACAAAATTACACAAACAATTTCCAGATTTAAGAGTGAATCATTTAGTCAATATAGGTGTGCTTAGATAAACACGAAACAATGATCCAATATTAACCGAAAGAACACTAAAGATGCCTTGCTTTTATAATACGATTGATGTTACTAAAGCAAAAAACTCAAAATTTTGCAGAATTCAGTAATGATGAACATAAAATTAAACCATGAAAATTGAAAATTTTAAAGTGTTAGATGCCCATAAAGATTTCAGAATTAATTTTAATTTGTTGTTATAAATTTCCAAAATTAATCAAGAATAGATTTGAGTCATTTAACCACATAAATTAGCCATGAAACATAAGTGTAAAACCCATAAATTTTATGTGATTATATTCTAGCACGAAACCCTAACCTTAAAATGTGATTTTATGGATCTATTGGGGCTGTTTTACTTCTGTAATTTTGTGGTTATAAAATGAAAGTAAAACAGAAACAAAACTAAGGAAATCAAGCTCTAAGAAGATGTTAAAGTATGAAATCTTACATTGGGTTGATCGAGGATGAAATCTGAAATTTATTGCAGCCTTCCTGTAGCTAATATGCTTCCTACAAAGTATGACAAATTCCTCCCAATCCTTTAGGGTTTCATGCAAATCATTCCAAGGAAGAGTCGCCCTAAAGCATACACCTTCAAAGTTGTCAAGCCCCCGGTTAAGGTGTCCAAGATGGAGGATTGGAATAAATTGGCCATATATTACATTTATGAGGCCAAAGTGTAGATCAATGACAATAGACAACCAACTCTGTCGACCTATGCATATAGCTGGGTATTCTTTGAACCTAACATACCATTACAAACCCTTGTTAAACTTTGGAGAAGAAGAACTTGGGGAGGTCAAAGATGGATTGTACATTTTGCTATAACACATGGTCAGCAATCATAAAGTACAAGATGACACACATCAACATATCAGTGCCTTTACTCAAAGTAGAGGTACCTTTGCCAAACAAGTAGTTGTTCGTGCAACATATCGGGACCAACCAAGTAAGCATTTCTAAAGTTGTTAAGCTCATGTATTCATTGGTATAGTCATTGAAAATTTCTAACCAATGTTACAAGCTAATTTCTTGATTTTTCTAACTTTTTCTTTGACTCTTATAATTTATCGCAGCAATATGGTTGGAATCATTTGATAGCCAATGCCCTCAACTACAAAGGTTAGCAATTTGGATCCTAAGTCAAACTTGCAGTGCTTCGAAAATGAGTGCAATTGATCCATCTTTGAGTGCATTCACACAAAGAAGAGAACCCATTTGGAACAACAATGGTTGAATGATCTTGCCTTCCTGTAGTGCAACCTTCAACTAAGACACAACCAATTGTCGAACCAAACGCCTGATGTAGATCCCACTGTCATGGGGGATATTAATCCCTCCTGGAAATTGGGTAGTGGAGACTCAACGAGCAAAGTTTCAGCACAATGACTTGGGGTGGATGGACTTCAATCAAAAAATAGCACCAAGCACTAGGACTTGGGGTGGATGGACTTACAATAAATACAATCATCAATTAACACCAAGCACTAGCAATGAACTTGGGGGATCAAGGCAAAGGCCAAAGGAGGAGGAAAAGGTTTGCTATCCCCTAAGTTGCACTTAAGTGGATTTCCAATGAGCCGCCGAAGTTGTGAACAAGTGCCTTGTTCATCATCAGTGCTCAAAAGTTCAAGAGACCTTTCAGGGCCAATTTAAGCCCTTTTATATTTTTTGTACCACATGTTCATACCCCCTTGGGGGAGTTGTAATAAAATGTGCTAGCATGATGAATTTGTCAAGACTCGGCTTCCTAGGACTTAGACATCAATCCGACTAGCCCAGAGTGTTTTTCCCTTATTAATTATTGGTTGTTGAACAAACGACTAATAAATTTCGAGTTTTTCACTCATACCTTTTGGTGGTTAGGCCTTAGGAGGTTATTAGAGTCTAAGTGTCAATGTATATGAGCATGCTAGGCATTAATATTGAGTCTTATGGACATGTGCTAGGTCCCGCAAGGTTTTTTTTAATTCCAAAAAAATATTTTTTCTCGCAAAATTAGGCCATTTTTTAATGGTTTAAATAGGAAACTTCAAATTGTGATAAAAGTATGGTCTAGAGGCGGAACTTGGCGTAGGAGTGCTCATTTTCACACTAGAAGCATCCTCTTTATCCTAGAGCCCACTTTTCCTATCTTTCGAGAAACTAAATCATCATTTAGAGCCATTTTTTGCAAAAGAGGCATCAAAAGGTCAAATTAATTCTAAAGATGCAACAAAATGACAAAAGCCAAAATCAAGTGGGGACATGTTATACATGTTTTGAAAGTCAACAAAGGTATCGTTTTTGTCTCATGTGGAAGGCAATCACGTCTCAAAGCATAAGGTGTTTGATTTAAGAAAATTTTGCAAGGTAGTGAGTCATTATGAGTTGGGAGTGGTGCTTTCTCTTCATGACTCACACCTTGTGCATGTGGCAGCCCATAAGTGGGTTGGTATGAATTGAGAAGAGGGTGCATCTCCTTATGGAGATGTGGCGCCTCCTTAGTGAGATGAATTCTAACATATCCCCCTTTTCTCTCATAAAACTAAAGCTCACACCCTCTTTCACTCGATTTGAAGAATGCACCCCTCATGTGTGCGTCACGATTTGGTGTTGTGGCATATTTGGATTAGAGTTGAGTTTTGAGTTGTGGTTGGCGGATCTATCATGAGAGAGGTGGCGCCATCTCATGGAATCTCAACCAATCATATCCCACAATCTACTCTACGAACTCAGGTGGTGGTTCCCCCTCCCCCTCTTCTCTTTCGTTATTTAAACTGAGCTTTGCTCTCTCTATTGGCATGGTCAAAGGACCGAAGGAATGCCCAAGTGTTGTATTGTAATTTGTAATATTCTTTTGGAATAATAAGAAAGGCTTTGGAGGTCTCATGTGGTGTATGGCTCAAGTGTGTGGAGGAACATTGCATAATTCATGAGGTAATATGTATCATTCATTTTTGTTGCACCTGTTTGGTCTGTTGTGGGCCTACAAGGAGAAGTAATCTTAGTAGGGTAAGAAATTTCTTTTTTGATTACTTTTAACTATGTCTTTGTGTCATAATTGATGAGTAGATCCAAGTATCTAGGCACAAACGTTTGGTTGATCTTGTTTGACTCCTCCAATTTTCAAGCACTTCCAAAGAGAATAGTCCGTCCACTTTCCACCAACAAATTCCATGACTCAAAGGATTCCCAAGCTTGGAGTTGTCTCCTCTTTCTCTTTCCTTCACTTCTAAATTAAATCTTTCTTGGTTATGGTTACTTACATGCTTAATTAATTTAGTTTTTTCTTTTAAAAGAATATATAAAGGCTGATATGTTTAAGCATGTATCTAGATCTAGAAGCATAAAGTAATATTTTTGAAGTAGATCTAGTTTTCTGTAAGTACTTGTGCATCATTTCTATCTTTCAATACTTAAATATTTTCTGTGTTTAACATTGTATTTGGCACATTTGGTGCATAATAGGTGGCTGATTTTTGTCTTTTATTGACAGGACAAGGAGAAGTGTTGCCGGAAAATCAAAGATCTAAGCTTTTCAAAGACCTCCCGGAGCACCATTCTTAATCTTATCTTACTCATAAAACCTTGTAAGCCTTTGGATCCAAAATTATAAGGACCAAAGGCATCCACCTCAAAAGCATTGTAAATACCATAATAAAAGAAAAGCGAGCGGCCTTTCAAAGCGCCTGCACCCCATCCCCCATGGGGGATTTGTGTTGTCTCCTTGATGGTTTGCTTTTCTGCTTTGTATCATTATATTTCTTGATGCTAAACCTTAGAATAGTTTTGTTTTAGTTAGATTGTTTTTCTTTTAGCTTTTATTTTGCAAAAGTAAACAAATACTAACCCAACCTTGCTCTCCCAAGTACGGCCTTCAGGCCTAAAAGAGACTCTTGGTTGTAGTAATTAGTTTTACTTCTTTGCTATTGTTTCTACAATCTCAATTGGAATAAACAATTCGCTCCTTCCGTGTATGCTCTTGCCATCGCAGGCTCGCCTAAGCTGTGGGATAACCAAAAGAAAAAGTGTGCACTTTATAATTTTCCACATCTAACTAAGCTACTCACCTTAAAAAAATCAACTTCCCCTTGAACATACGAAAATCCGACAATTTCGAGCTTCACTATTTGTGGGCAAATTTTGCAAAGAAAACGGGAACAACTAGAAAGTGACCGCGGGGCCCCGTCACGGTACACCCTCGTTTGGTGTAGTGTTGGACACACCCCCGTGACTCCATCTAGCCCACACGTCCTTGTGCGAAGCCACATTAGTTGAAATCCAGACATGTTCCCAAGTACTTTCAGGTATATCGGGAATCCCCTTTTCTCCTTAATCCATTTTCATCCATAATAACTAAAACTGACCATGATACACTCACACAACATTTCCCTTACAGCACTATTTGACTCCATTGGCACTAGTCTACTTGCAATGATCATACTTTTATTTAAGTGAATATTTTGTTGATGGAATATATTATTGTATGTTATTAAGGTTATCTAATTTCTGTGCAAGTCTTGTTTCAATAACCTTTCATTTCAAACTCCTAGACTAATTTCATTTTTTTGTTTCTTAGCTTAGAAACCTTAGAATCATTTATAGGGACCACCCCCCTTGGCTTCGCTAGGAGTTGTCCTAGACGAAGGAGTTGAGTGTTGAGTGACAGTATATCAACTCGAGACTTGCCCCCAAGAACGCACACAGTGGCTTGAAGATTTCTGCCATGCTAACCCCCTCCAGATGCGTGAAAGGCGGCAACAAGGTTGTTACTGACGATGAGATCCTAGTATAGGGGATGATATTAATATGTAGTTATTTGTTGTAGCATGCAGGTTGTAGCTTAATTATTTTTGAACTCTAGAGGCCATTTTGAACCTCGCCATTTTGATGTATTCACCCTTACATGCTATATACATGAGCAAACTTTACATATTTGGCGACTAATGGTTTGGACTTACATTGATGTACATGAATATATATATATATATATATATTTTATTTATATTTGCATGTTTTATGTATTTTTTAGTAGACTAGTTCACAAACCCAAGTCGCCGACTAGTTCAGTTCAGTCTCAATCTAACCTTCAATAAGTTCCAACTCTCATAACCTTGCTTCCCTTTACTAGTAAGAACATTTCATATTAAGGTTCCTTAGCGTCCAATGACAATTCAGTTTCAATTCTTCCTAGTATTTGCTAAAGAAACGTTGGATTAAAGTGACCAATGATAGGCTAAGAGAAAGAATCCATACATTGATGCATATCTTCCACAAGCTCAATGAGAAGATTGATGAAATCATTCAAAGCCACCGGTCTCTTAGACTTAACAAAGAAGGATGCCTTCCATTGGTCTACTGTGGCACAAATTTTTGAACACTTAAAGAAAGCCCTTGCTTCAGCACCAGTGCTCACTACCCCTCTAATTTCACTCAACCCTTCACCCTTTAGTGTGATTTCTCTAGGTTCAAACTCGGTGCAATACTCTTACAGGTGTTGAACTTTGTAGCTAGAACAGGAACTTTTGCACAAGTTTATTGTCAAAGGTGCAGGAAGTCATTCGAGTCAAATCTATTTTGTAATTCACCTTAGTAATAAAACGAAAGTCTTTTATTTAGTTGTTGAGTCTAATAAAGTGTATTTTTAATGTATTAATGATTTAGATTAATCTCAACCGTACATCTCACTATGAAATTAAGGTTTTGGTAGATTAGGTTTTCAGCTCAAGTATAAAGGCAGATTAAGATAGAGGGTTAAGACACTTTCATTATTCACTCAAAGACAATTTGTCAGGAGGCAATTTAATTAATTTGTAGAGCAGATTTAGAGCGCCTGAGAGGAGACATTTCAGCAACCAGGCAGAGATCAACAAGTAGGTACATACATGATAGATTTAGTACAATCATACAGATACGTACTAACAAATCCATACAGTCGTATGGATTCTATAAAGTAGTATGGACATGTTTGTATAGTCGTACGGACAAGTCACGTAGTAGGCAACAACCTACGGAAATTTCCTCGATTTTGGGCAAGTAAATTTTCCACAGTAAGTGTACAGATTTGTTTCATTTGGGTGTACCATACAGTTGTTATTTTGATAGTCTATGGAGGTTTCCTCGTAAGCTTTGAATTATTAATGAAAAATTGATTTAAAGGGGTAAATTATCTATGTTTTGTGCTTTTGCTTTCGTTGTTTATTTTCCATCTATATGTGTGGCGACTACTACGTGAAGAATTTAATTTCTACAATTAAATAACAGTTTATTTAGTTGAAAACATAAGGACAACAATCGCCTTGAGTTAGGAAAAGTTTGCAACAAGATGATAGGCTCGTTTCCTTTAAAACTCAAAAGTTGAATAACAAAGAAAGGTGCATGTCTCTACATACAACAAAGATGTTGCCCATGCTTAATACAATAGCCAAGTGGCATCATTTCTTCCAAGTAGTAAGCTCTTTATTAAAATTGATCACCTTAGGCCAAAGCACTTGTCAACGCACAACACACTAGAAAAGGAGCAACAAAAGTGGATTAACCACGTCCAAGCCTACAACATTGAGTTCATCTATCAGAAGGGTAGTGAGCGTTAAGATTTCATATACTAGACTAGATAACATTAGTGTTCAATTCAAAATCACAGCAGTAGCATATGCAGAATCAGTGATAGAAACACAATCACAAGATAGACACGGTATTTATCCTATGAAACCTTCAAGGGGAAGAAAACCTAGCAAAACTTCCTCTATATAAGATGTATAAGATATAACCCCAAAACAGGTATTCTCCTCCTTTCTATTATGTCTCTCTCTCTCTCCTATGCGCTACACAAGTGAGTGAGTCTGTGTTCAAATAAGAAGCACAACTCTTTTATTTATACACATTGAGCCAACTGACTTTTACCCTTAACAAGTCGGCCCCACTAAACTAGGAAGACTCAAAACAGTATTTTATATTATTCATTAGGGTACTAATGACCCGACTTACAATGGAGGCTTTACCTCATAACTCTATGATTACCAATTACAATAATAACACCCCGATGGAGGAATAATGACATCTCCCTTGGGTTACATCAATAACATATATTTAGAATATCCTTTGAAGTTACAATATTTCAACGCTCCCCCTTAACGAGAAGGTTATTCTACTGACAACATCATCATAGACTATAGGAGAACAGAGAGACGATATCTTCAGCAATATCGAGGTAATACATTTATACGTCATAGGATGTTTTCACAATCAGTAACTGGAACAGTTACTCTTCGATGTCTTCAACTTCTGCATCACACGATCACTTGATCCTTTTGCAGTAACACTTCGACCTTTCAATCCTTCATAGCAGCACTTCGATCTTCTTGATCCTTTGCAGCAGTACTTCGATCTTCTCGATCCTTGGCAGCAGCACTTCGATCCTTTTGATCCTTTGTAGCAACACTTCAATCTTCTCGATCCTTTACAGCAGCACTTCGATCCTTTGCATCAGCACTTCGATCCTTCTTGATCCTTTGCAGTCGCACTTCGATCTACTTGATCCTTTGCTGCCGCGCTACCTGCAGTACACATGATCTCTTTGCGGGATGATCAATCCCTATCACTTTAGGACATAGGTCCAAGGATGATGCAATCCTCCATCAGCCCGGTCCATAGTATCGACCAGTTGAATCGTCTACAACTAAATGTAGATCTCGACCGCACCTAGATGTTGGCCCTGTCGTCTGTAAGGACTCATCGTAGACCATCCATACCACTGAGGTTAGGACCACTCATAAGTGAGTGTTATACTACAGTATCCACACTTTCGTGTAGGCATACTCTTCCATGCAAGAGTATTGTCTACAGAGCAGATCTCGACCGCAAACAAAATGTCGACCTTCATCATAGAACATCCTTACCATTGAGGTTAGGACCACTCCCAAGTGAGTGTTATACTACGGCATCCTGTGAGGACTCATCATAGAGCATCCATACCACTAAGGTTAGGACCACTCCCAAGCAAGTGCTATTCTATGGCATCTACATATGAATGTAGGTATACGCTCCATACAAGAGAAATGTCTGCAAAGCAGATCTTGACCGCATACAAAATGACGGCCCTATCGTCCATGAGGACTCATCGTAGAGCATCCTTACCACTAAGGTTAGGACCACTCATGAGCAAGTGTTATTCTACGGTATCCACAAATGAATGTGGGTACTCTCCATGCGAGAGTAACAACTACAGAGCCATCCTTAGCTAGTAAGGAACACTCTCATGAACGGCGTGTTATATGTTGATTAAGTTGTCATTGATGCCAAGAGCACATGGTCATTGATGTCAACAAGTGGGTCTTGGTACCCCTTGAGGAGCCCCTAAGGGTTAAGTAGCTGTCAATGTCAAAGGAGACCTTTTGACTTTGTCCAAACCTAAGTCTGAAGCCCTTGAAGCCCTTGGGACAATGGAAAAAGCCCTGAACACCCTATAGAGTAGTTAAGTACCCCTAAGTTGGTTCTATAGTTCCACGATTGTTTCCTTCTTTCCCCAGTACCTCAACCATGCCCTATTGCCCTAGAATGTGTCCTTGGTGGGTTAAAAAAGTTGCAAGAGTCCAAATGACCCTTTCAATGGTCATTTGCGTTTGTTAGACGTCATGGTACCCTAAGAGAAGCCCAGGCACTCCCACACCTTGATGGTCTTGTTTATGAAGCTGTGGTAACTTAACTAAAGTCCTTAAAACCATTACCTTTGGTCCCCTAGCCTACATCTACCCTATCATTACATAATGATACCTTTGTACCTTTACACTAGCCCCTTGAAGCCCACAAGATCCATAAAATCCTTAACCCTAAAAATAATAAGACCACTAACTACAGAAAATAATAAACCTAATCTTTGAAGAATTAAAACATGTTTTTTAAATTAATAAAACCTTAACCATCTAAGTGTATTAAAAACAATTTAAATTTTACAAATTACTTAAAAAAATAAAAATAAAATGAAACTCCTTTAATAAATAAATAAAAAAGTGGTTATTAAAGCATGCTTAAGAATAAATAAAACTTTTTTTAATCATAGAAAGAAACTCTCCTCCAACGTTGTTCATTAATAAAAGTTTAAATGAAACATTATTAAAATCAATTAAAAACACTCCAACCTTCCATAATGTCGGCCCCATTAAAGTGATGACATAATAAAATATTGTTAACTTTAAATAAAACTTTTAATTCACCTAAGAAGTCGGCCCTATCTATCTTTCACTCAATGCCTAAGTAGTATTTATACACTAAAACCTTTGCCACCTTCTATTCATTTTTAACGCAATATATTCTTATGGGTTTGACTGAGTTTCAAGTAGAAGACTGAGGTTTTCTCGCTGGTCTAACAGCAGCCTACGATTTTATTTTTACAGACACAAGATTTGGGGTCCAGTTTATCTTATGCTTCCGAGTTTTTGGTGGCTCTCTTTAACAGCAGAACCGAGTTTATAAAGACACATCTCAAGCAAACACGATCTGGATTGAAGTCATAGTACAGTCTGAATTTCCTCTTGGTGGTCACTGCTGTTTTTTTTACAGACCCGAACTTTTACAGTATGCACCAGACTTTAACCATCAAAGAATTAGAAAGTAGACTGAGGCCACTTATAGTGCCATGATTTTGTTGGTTTATGACTGAAATTTCCGGAGAGTATGATTGAGTATATTCACTGACTGTAATTTCTGGAGAGTATGATTGAGTATATTCGCTGAGTAATTTCGCTGACTGTGGAGTGGTTGACAGAGGTGGCTGTGCATGCTTCTTATGATGAGGTAAGCGAAAATTTGATGTTTTTATAACTAAGGTTTTTCACAAGAGTACATATCTTTGTGAGGAGTAACATGCGATGAGGTAAGCGAAGTTTGTTTTATTATAACTATGAGAATGAATCTTTTATGTATTTTAAGGGATAACCTAAGGTTGTGAGGAGTGAAGGTTTGGTATCACCTTTTTATGGTCCCTTTCATAAAGAGACCTTTTTGTCATGCTTAAAGTTTTAATATAAGTATGTAAGTTTTTGTATAGTGAAGTGTAGAGGTGTGTATGAAGAGTAGTGTACAAAAAGTAATGCAGCAGTATGTACAAGTGCATGAGTGAGCTTGAAAAGTATGTACTATGTATGCACAATAGTATGTACATGTAATGTGAGTGTGAACAGTATGTAACACATACAGTGATATATTAATGAAGATGATGTTCTCCAATTCTACATGATGATGCACACTCTATGATGTTGTTGTACTTCTATATACACTATGATGTGATGATGAAGATGCTTTGATACTCTCCCATACTCGATGATGTACATGCACTATGATGTTCATTTGATGTACACGATGATGACGATGATGCATATCGATGATGATGATGTATGATGATACATGTCTTGTAAAAGAAGAGCAGCACCACCTATTCAGTAATTGTGTATGACGAGAGGTACATGAGTAGAATTTGGCAGTGATATCCACAGCAGATTCAAAGATTGGATTGGTACAGGTTGCCTTATGAGCAGTTGGTTTGACTCAGATTGGCCGAGTTGTATGAGCAGTTGGTTTGACTCAAGTGGACTGAGTTTGGTATGCAGTTGGTTAGACTCAGATGGATTGAGTCGGATGATTGATTGGACAGGCTGATTGTACTAGTTGATGAGCAATGTGATACAGTGGACAGTGGTCGGTTGATGAGTAGCGATCAGATGATGGGCAACGGTTAGAAGTGGCAATGGTTGTGCAATGTGGTACAGGTTGTGCAATGCGGTACAGATTGTGCAGTGCAGTACAGGTGTTGATTAGCAGGTCCGCAAGATTAGAGCGGTTGTGGTTCAGTAGTTCAATGTTTATCTTCTTATCAAGGTGGCAGGACGAGGCAAGGAAAGGAGGTCGTATCCTCCTTCCGATTGAAGCCGAAAAACTAGGGAGTGGTAACTTCCTTCAGGTTGAAGCCTGTAAATCAGGTGGCCGTAGCCTCGTTCCAGTTGAAGCTAGAAAATTGAAGTCTTTGTAATAAGGTGGTTGTTTCCTCCTTCCAGTTATTTCTGGAAAACTATTTTAAAAAGGCTTCTATGGTTTTCCCCCCAGGACTTGGGTTTCCACGTAAAAATCTTGTGTACTTCGTTGCTATACAATGCTGATGATGATATAATGATAATGTGATAATGCATAATATTGAATAAGTTGTTGATTGTTAAAGTTGAAAAAGTAAAAAAAACTGCACACACAGATCCACCCCCCCCTCTCTGTGTGCCTAGTGTGTCCAACAATACCTGCCATCCTCAAGAGAGGATACTATCGTCCACAAGTGAATATCGGACCTTGTCAGCATCTTCAGGTGCACTTTACCTCTTTGTACCATATACCTTGTATAAAAATATCGGATTTATATGTGCTTCGATTTATCATGGAACACCGGATTCTCTGTCATCTTTATACAACTCTGATTGTCACAAAGAATCACTATGGTGTCCAACTACATGTCAAATAGTCCTGACATCTGTTTCCGAAGCCATATTGCTTCACAACTAACAAAGCAAGCTGCTATGTAATCTGCTTCAGCTATACTAAGAGCAACATTGGATTTTTTCTTACTAAACAATGAGATGATGGCGGATCCCAGACAATAACAACCATCTGATGTGCTCTTTCTGTCTGCGGCACTTCCTGCCCAATCTGAATCCATATATCTATATAATCTATAGTCATGATCTCTACCATAGTAAAGTCCCAAGTCTATTGTACCTTTTAGGTACCTCATCACATGCTTTACAACTATTAGGTGAACCCGTCTAGGGTTAACTAGATACTGACTCAAGGTGTTCACAGCAAAGCATATATCTAGCCTTGTGTTTGTCAGATACATTAATAGCCCAATAATCTTTCTATACTGAGTCATATCCACTAACTTTGATGTCTCATCAGACAATAGCTTCAGGTTGGTGTTCATGGGTGTGGCCATGGCTTTACAATCCAACATATCAAATCTTTTCAAGATTTCTACTGCATACTTTCCCTAATTTAGAAAGATTCCTTCTAGGCTCTGCCACACTTCTAGCCCTAAGAAATGATGCATCAATCCAAGATCCTTCATCTCGAATTCTTCAACTAGCTTCTTCTTGCAATCTGTGATTTGTTTCTCATTTCTAGTCAGAAATAGATCATCCACATACAGTAATAGTATGATTGGTTCATCATCCATAATCTTCATATAAAGGTTAGGATCAACTTTACTCTTGGTAAAGCCCAAGCTTGTCAAGAAGTTATCTATTGTACCATACCAAGCTCTAGGAGCTTGCTTCAGTCCATACAAAGTCTTTTTCTACTTACATACATGAGTCGCTCTGTCTTCGACTTCAAATCCTTGTGGTTGTTCGATGTCGACCTCTTCCTCAATCACACTATTAAAGAAGGTTGTCTTTACATCCATCTGGTGTAAGTCCCACTTCATCATGGAATCAAGTGCCATGATGGTTTTGATAGAAGTGTACCTTGCTACTGGAGCAAATGTCTCTTTATAATCAATCCCCTCTTTCTGAGAGAATCCTCTAGCCACAAATCTTGCCTTGTACTTTTCAATACTTCCATTAGCAGCATGTTTTATCTTGTAGATCCATTTCAAAGATACCACACTTTTGTTTTCCAGTTTGGATACTATATCCCAAACATCATTCTTCATTATTGACTAATATTCATCCATCATTGCTTCAACCCATTCCTTCTTTTGTGCAACTTCCTCATAGCTGGTGGGTTCTTGATCTACAAGGTCACACATTAAAGCTACATAACTGGAATATGGCCTTGATCTTTTGTTGGTTCTTGTGGAGCCTTTTGGAGCTCCATATCTCTCTGTTTCTTGTATGATTTCTCTTACCCAAGCAGTTTTCTCTTTCGAGAGATATCCATAGTATGGGGTTCATGAGGTTCTAGCATATCATGATCTTTAGATGCTACTATTTCAGGAGAGGGTTCAGCTTCTACCATTTTGGGAGGTACATCCTCTTCATGTAATTCTTCAAGATGACACCTTCTAGATTTCTTAAGAGTTGTCTATTCGTCAAATGTTACATCCCTACTAATCTCGATATGATGGAATCCTGAAATGTATATCCTGAAGGCTTTGGATACTTCACAGTATCCAACAAATATTCCCTTCTTTCCAGAAAAATCCAACTTGGTTCTATTCTCTTTCGGAATATGTACATGTATTGGACAGCCAAATATCTTGAGATGGCTCACTTCAGGTTTCTTTCCTGTATACATCTCTTCAAGAGTCTTGAATCCAAAAGCACTATGAGATAATCTATTCTGCACATATACGGTTGTTCTTGCTACTTCAGCCCATAGGTGCATGGGGAAGTCTTGGTCATGAATCATAGTCTTCACTGCTTCCATAATAGTTCTATTCTTTCTTTCCACAACACCATTTGGTTGGGGATTATAGGGAGTGGTTAGTTCCCTCTTGATTCCTTCCTCCTTATAGAATGCTTCAAATTCCTTTGAAGTGTATTCTCCAGCATTATATGATCTCAGTGTCTTGATTCTCTTTTCTGAATGGTTCTCTACCAAGGATTTGAATTCCTTGAATTTCCCGAACACTTCACTCTTGTTCTTCAAGAAGTATATCCAAGTCTTTCTTGAATAGTCATCAATAAATGTGACATAATATTCATATCCACTTAGTGATATGGAGGGAATAGGACCACATACATCAGAATGAATTAGTTCCAATGTATCGTTAGTCTTTGTTTCACTTTTTGGAAATGGATTCTTGATGTTCTTTCCTCTTTCACATCCTTTGCAAGTGCCCTCATGATCAATCTTCAGATCTAGTAACCCTGTTACCACCTTGCTCACATAGGGCAGTGCTTTGTAGTTGATGTGAGCAAGCCTCCTATGCCACAGTTCACTTGAGCTGGTAGTCTCATGGACAAGGGTTGTTTCTAGATGTCCTTTGAGTTTATACGATCCTCCTTCTTCTTCTCCAATGACAACAGCATCTTCAAGTGTCTTTCCTTTGGACCACATAAGTACATGTCTATCTATAAAAGCAACTCAATATCCTTTCTTATCTAGAGCTGAGATGGAAAGTAAGTTCTTTTTCAAACCTAGTACATACAGTACTTCCTTCATCTTCATGGAAGTCCCAGAGTCAAGCTTGTAGCTTAAGTCACCAATACCTTTGATGGGATATTGATACTCATCTCCCAATGATACCTTCTGGGGAGAGTTATTTTCTTCAAGTCTTGACAAAGTTTGCTTCTTTCCTGTCATGTGTTTTGAGGCACCACTATCAATAAGTCAAGTATCTTCTCCAGGTGTTACAAACCCAGAAAGTGCAGAGAATAATACATATTCATCTACATCTTCTTCTTTTGTTAGTCTCTTTCGAGGTCTTTCTTCCCCATCCTCATCTTCAACCAGATGAGCATGATGTCTCTTGTTGTTGTTGTTGTTCTTTGGTGATGGACACTCTCTGGCTAGGTGTCCTATCTTATGACAGTTGTAGCATTGATACTTTGAGTAATCATTCTTCTTCTTTTGAAACTTCTTCTTGGAAGGTTTATAATTACCCTTCTTGAAGTTTGATTGTTTCCTTTCTTTAGTATGGATGGCTAGAGCCTGATCATCTTCTCTGAGTAGAGCTTCCCTGTTGGCTACTCTAGCTTCTTCTTGAATGCAATATTCCCAGACTATGTCAAACTTCATACTTTCTTTTCTAGAACACAGAGTCTGTATGAATGAGTCCCAAGGTCTAGTGAGACCATTAAGAGCAGTCATAACTAGTTCATCCTCATCAAGGGTGTCTGCAACAGCATTTAGTTGTTCTCTGAATTGGGAGACCCTTGTGAAGTACTCTTGAATTGATTCTCCTTTGCTCATCTTGGTGCCCTTCAGTTGAGCTCTCAGATTCATCTTTTCGTTGATGTTCCTTCCTTCATATATTCTGGAAAGTGCATCATACATCTGCTTTGGTGTCCTCTTAGATGACACTTGAGGGATCAAGTGATCTTTAATAGAATCAGCAATGATCCTCATTGCCTTGACTAGGTCTTGTTCATGCTTCTCCTTAGCTTCAACTTCTATTGGTTCTGCAATTTCATCCTTGATGTACTTCTCAAGGCCATTCTCTCTGAAAATGAGACCAATCATGTACTTCCATGGTAGGAAGTTTTCTATGCCTTCCAATTTGTCCTCAAGCTTAGTGCTTGGGGTCATCCTATCTAGCAGGTCACTAAAAAACTGAAATTTCTCAAAATGAAAAGCCGACATTACCAGGAGATGTGCTTGACTGAGGCGAGTTGGTTGGTCCAACTTATTTCTGGAGATCACAAATCTTCACCCTTCAAATCCTACTTGCGAGGTTGTAGCTTTGCATAATTTTTTGTTCTGGTTTTTTGGTTCAGGGCCAAACTAGGATTTGGCTTTCCCGGAGATTCAACCACCCCAAAAAAATTCAATCCTGGGCTCAATAGATGCGCTCCAGGGAGGCGCAACTTTCTATGCAAGCAGATCTTCCAAACTCCAAATTTTGCAGAAACCCTAATTTCTTCCGGAGAGGGAGGACAGGGAGTTTCACCTTGTGAAACTTGTCCTATTCAGGCTAGATCTGATACCATGTTAATATTTCATATGCTAGACTAGATAACATTAGTGTTCAATTCAAATTCACAGCAGTAGCATATGCAAAATCACTGATAGAAACACAATCACAAGATAGACACAGTATTTATCCTGGGAAACCCTCAAGGGAAAGAAAACCCAACAAAACTTCCTCTGTATAAGATGTATAAGATATAACCCCAAAACAGGTACTCTCCTCCTTGATGTTATGTCTCTCTCTCTCCTATGCACCTCACAAGTGAGTGAGTCTGTGTTCAAATAAGAAGCACAACTCTTCTATTTATACACATTGAGCCAACTGACTTTTACCCTAAACAAGTCGGTCCCACTAAACTGTTTGGGCCGACTTCACCTAGGAAGACTCAAAACAGTATTTTATATTATTCATTAGGGTACTGATGACCCGACTTACAATGGAGGCTTTACCTCATGACTCTATGATGACCAATTACAATAGTAACACCCCAACAGAGAAATAATAACATCTCCCTTGGGTTACATCTATTAAATACATTTAGAATATCCTTTGAAGTTACAATATTTCAACAATGAGAATATTGTTGTACATGCTTTATCTTGGCAAGATGAACCTTCGACTATCAAAATGATGTCATTCTATTTAAACATCACATTTATTTGAGACATGGCTCCCCTCTTACCAAATAGGTTCTTCAACATATGGATGCATCCCCCTTTGTTGGTCATGTGGGTTTCCACAAAACATACAAGAATGTCTCCTCAAAATTTTATTGTCCAAAAATGAAGGATGATATTGAGCAATTTGTGGAAAAATGTGACACTTGCCAACAAAATAAAGTGGAACAAGTTCCTTATCTTGGTCTTCTCCAACCTAATGACCTTCCTGACTAGAAGTGGGAAGAGGTATCTACGAACTTAATCATGATTTGCCAGTCTCTCAAGGTAAGCATGCTATCTTTGTGGTAGTCAATCGATTAACCATGATGCTTAAAAATCATTTCATTCCCTTGACTACAAAGTTTGCAACTTTCTTATTCACTTCTAGCAAGAACTATTCAAATTAGCAAGGTTCACTTTTAATATGAATATTCCCTATCACACTCAAACAGAGGTGGTTAACAAGTGCTTGGAGAGATAACGTTGAATGTATACAAAGGATAAGTAGGGAAAATGTATAAGGTGGTTGCATCTTACAGATGCTAGTATAATATTATCTATTACTCTTCCTCTAAATGAGCCCCTTCAAGGCATTATATGGCATTGAACCCCCATCACCCAAGGAGTAAAATATTCAAGGGTTCCTATTGTAGTTGGCACGTTAAGAAATGCAAAACATCTTTAGCATCCTCAAGGACAACTTGTCCATCTCAAAGAACAACAAGAAGCAACAACCTTATTAACACTGCTCTGAAAGACAATTCGCAATTGGAGATTTGTCACTAATTGACTACAGCCATACAAGCAAATATCTCTTCAGCGACACGGTAAGAACAAACTTCAACCCTAGTTCTAAGACCCATGTAGAGTGTGAGATAAACATGGGAAGTTGCCTCTAAACTCCATATTACAAGAAATGGGATTCTCCACGATGTAATCCATGTCTCCTGTTTAAAAAAGAAGTTGGTCAATGAGGTGATTACCAAATTAGTGAATTCCCTCATGGATGAGAATGGTAAGCTTACAATAGAGCTTGAGGGCATTCTTTGAGGTGGAGGTGAGAAACATCTGCAGAATGAAAACCATAGATAACAAGATAAAATGGAGGGGCCTCCCAAGAGCCATCAACCTAAAAAATAAAAATAAAAACCTTTCCCTCATGGATGAGAAAGGTAAGCTCACACTAGAGATTGAGGGCTTTCTTAAGGTGGAGGTGAGAAACATCTACATAATGTTGAAGATTATAGCTCAAACAAGAAATTCCGCACAAGTTTAGTGTCAAACATGTCGTAAGTAGTTTGAGTCAAATCTATTTTGTAATTCACTTTAATGATAAAGTGAAAATCTTATATTTAGTTGTTGAGTCTAATAAAGTGTATTCTTATACATTAGTGATTTAGAATAATCTCAACCATACAACTCAATGTGAGATTATGGTTTTTGTAGATTAAGGTTTCAATTCAAGTATAAAGGCAGGTCAAGATAAAGGGTTAAGACACATTTCATTATTCACTCAAAGACAAGTTTTGTCAGGAGGTGATTTATTTCATCTTTGGAACAAAATTAGATTCTCGAAGAAGAGCTAGAGTCAGCAATAGGCAGAGAGCAGCAGGCAAATTTGTACAAGACAGATCTGTACATCCCTACGAGTCTGTATGGACAGATCCATACAGTCGTGTGGACAGATCCGTACAATAGTGCAGATCAGGTCCTTACAGTCGTGCAGGCAGGCTATACAGCAGGAAACAACCAATAGGTAGTTTTCTCCATTTTGGCAGGCAGATT
Source organism: Pseudotsuga menziesii (assembly GCA_001517045.1). NCBI lineage: Eukaryota > Viridiplantae > Streptophyta > Pinopsida > Pinales > Pinaceae > Pseudotsuga > Pseudotsuga menziesii. The sequence goes on along the minus strand of LPNX010757273.1, from coordinate 19,282 downwards.
TTACCTTAGTGAATGTGTAATCTGTTTTGTTTGGGTGTACCATACAACTGTTAGTTTGACAGCCTGAAAAGATTTCCGTGTAAGCTTTTGAATCGTTAATGAAAAGCGGATTTGAAGTAATAATTATCTTTGTATTATGTTTAACAGTTTGTGCTTCCGCTATTTATTTTCCAGCTATGTGTGATTACTGCTATGTGAAGAATTTAATTTCTGCAATTAAATAACAGTTTTGTTTAGTTCAAAACACAAGGACAATAGTCTCCTAGGGTTTGGAAAATCCACAGAGAATGCAAATCACAAATTACAACATCCAATAAAGAGGCCTCCTAGTAGCCATCAACTAAAAAATAAAAAATAAAAATCTCTTTTCATGCTTTAGAAATATCATGTTTTACTTTACTGGGTAGGATTATTACTTTTTGGAATAAGTGGTTTGGGGTTCAAATCTCGCTATCTATTCTTCAATTGACTTAAATCATAAAGTGCATCCATCTTTTCTGTGCAAGCACTCTTCAAAAATCACTCTAGAAGACAAAAGATGGGTTTAGCTACCAAATTTGAGCACTCTAATGCTACAGCAAGATTGAATGACATGTTTCTGCATTTTCCGAGCTATTATACCACCTGCTTTGGATTTCCATTGGGGCAACAAAGCAAACCTTTCAGTTTTTCTAGCAATTTTCAGCATTGGTCTTTATTTGCTTGATTTTTCAACTTTGAAGGCAAAGCTTTTTCTACAAGGGAAAGCATCTTCTACACCTAACCACAACATCCTTATTAGGTATAAAACTCTAAATACATGAACTATTTTGTGTGCATTCTCATGATTTTGTATTGATGGTGTATTTATAAAAAGACAACTTTTATATGATAAAGGTTTAATAACTTTATTACTGACTTTAAGTCTCGAGGTTAGGGTTTTGCTAAGTTTTTTGCATCGTAATTGTTTTAAATAGGGGGTTGCCTCCTTTCATATGTATCTCTTATCATTTTATAAATACAATAATCCAATTACTGGTGTTTTTTTTAAGAAATACTTCATATATTTACAGCCATATCCACTCAAGAAATTTAATACAAGCCCAATCACCTCACTGCTTGCTGTTAGACCATACTTCCATGGGCTATTACTGGTGTTTATTGGAGATATCATCCTCAATTACTCAAATTTGCAGATGCAATCCACCCTTCGGTATGTAGGTGCCCCCACACTTTTCCTTGCCTTTGACTCTTAATTCTGTTTTGTAGATTGTTGCCATTATTACAGTGGTAATTCCATTTTTGGGTATTGGAATGCAGGTGCCCTTATACCCTTTTTTTTGAGATTTATGTGCGTTTCATGAATATACATATCTTTTATATCTGTTATTTCGGGGTTCTTCTCTGCTATCATTTCAAATTATTACCATTTGTAGTTGTAGTGCCTTTATTTTGTATTTAGAGACATTACAAATTCCCAGGCAATAGGAAAAACTCGGAGCTCTTCTTTCTCATAAGAACTTAAATTGGTCTTCCTTCCATTTTTTTCAGCAGAAGGATCTATTTTTTCCTGTGCGTGTGACAAAGCGAATTATATATATGATGACATGCATTATAATTCTATAAGCAGAACCCCCTTTTAAGCAGTACATGCGATGAGATGAAGATCCTATCTTATAATTCTATTACCATTTGTAGTTGTAGTGCCTTTATTTTGTATTTAGAGACACTACAAACTCCCAGGCAATAGGAAAAACTCGGAGCTCTTCTTTCTCATAAGAACTTAAATTGGTCTCCAAATATTTCTGTTCCTTCCATTTTTTTCAGCAGAAGAATCTATTTTTTCCTGTGCATGTGACAAAGCGAATCATATATATGATGGCATGCATTATAATTCTATAAGCAGAACCCCCTTTTAAGCAGTACATGCGATGAGATGAAGATCCTATCTCAAGTTTAACATGTTTTGGATGCCAACCTTTTAGGAAAGCCACTGATTTGCTTATATGCCAATTACCAACCTCTTTAGCTACCTAGAAGTAATTCCAATATCCCTCCATCCGTGAACTTTATTTCATAGATTAAACTTTGAATCACGTTGCCTATTGATTTTGGTTTCTTGGTGGGATCTAACGGAGTATTACGATGATGCAAGGGCATCCCAAAAGTTTCTCAGTATGAACACACGAGGAAAAAGCGGGATAGAAAAAAACAAAACGAGGAAAGCACGACAGAAAAAACGTGACAGAAGCAAGCGAACGACAAGGGAAAAGCACAATAAATGAAAGCGCATGTGGATAAGCACAAGCACAACGGAAAGGTACAGTGCACAGCTTAGGCACACAGAAAAAAAGTGCACGACAGAGAAAGAAGAGGCGCGCAAAGGATGATGATACCTATCAGTTGGCAAAAGCGCAGTGAAAGGTGAGCATAAGAGTGCATGAGAAAATTAGTGGAAGAGTTTCTGTGGAAGAAGCACAATGTGAAGCATGCGTGAGGACTGCGACAAGAAGATAGTATGACGACGCACTTAAGGAAGTTGAAAAGTCGCAGAGGAAGTCGTATAGTCATGCCCAGATTTCAAGTGGCCACAGGCTGTTGAAGCAACAGAGAGCCATATGAAGAGTTGCAAAGGTAACTGAGCAGTCAGTCGTAAGGAAGAAATAAAAGTGTTGGCCATGAGTGTCATTTGGCTAATCATAGTCTCAGAGTCAGTAAGTGAGTTCTTACAGAGTCAACCAAAGGCGAAGGTAGTAGAGCATCGAGAGCATAGACTCTGTAATCTTTGTATTCTGATAATAATGAGAATGAGTAGACTATTTTTCCTATGACTTGTGATGCAGTTTCACATTGTTGTGTGAGAGATTGAATGTACGATATTTCGCCTTAGCATGTTTCTATTCTAACTGAGAGCTGCAGGTCACTGCATGACAGAGGGCATACAAATTGGGCATGCCACACCTCCGAGTGTGTCATATGTCCATCAGGATTTCATTCTTCTTGCGGTCTGCCCAAATAGCATGAGTTTCAAAGTGGTCGTCCCAAAATGCATGAGTTTCAAAGGGATCAGTCTGGGAGCAAGTCCTGGGCGATTTTGGCAAAATATTTACCCCCGCACCTGGCACCTAATTCTGAGGAAGTCTATTCTATGCAGTGTAGCCCAAGCACTTCTAAACATACGAAAGACCAAATCATATTAACCTGCTTATTTTAGTGATTTTCTCTCCACCCCCCAATTCTGAGTCATTATACGAACCCAAAGTTCCTCCATCCATAGAATTACAATATCGACGCTTAATCCTATGTAATCACTTGACAACATAGGCCCCACTGCTCTTTTCTTGCTACAAGGAATCCAAACAAATAGAAAGAAAAAGGTGGGCATGAATACTATACCTGAGATTGAAATAGGTCATGGGATGCCATGCTGATTGCGCGCTTGATGACTGACGAAAACAAATACCAAAGTCAATTTTTTTGTCATTTTAACCCTGAATTATATCAAACATTTGCCACTAATGAAATTAATGGGGAGGATGGTTATATGAACCTTCTCTCCGCAGAGGGCTTCTGCAACAATTCGCGTGTGATCCAGCCGAGTGGTGGGCTGGGTGAACTTCGTAATCAAGAAAATTCCTCCGGCCACTCCGGCCACACATAATGCCTTAAGCACTGCATTTTTCACCCTGCTTCCGCTTCCACTTCCGCCTTTGTTATTATTACTGTTAATAGTAGCAGGCGCTCCGTCGCTGCTGCTCGCTTCCTCCTGGAAACAAATTCCATCGACCATCTTGTACTGCCTTACTTTCAGTGGGATTGATTCAATCCCATGTTTTCCACATTCGGTGTTGTGCGTAGATGAATCAACGCTTAAGAAATCCAATTCACAACCTTTCGGAAGTAGGGGACTGGTTGGAGTATATTTGCGTTATAATTTGCATGGATTGGATAGTGTAGCCCATTTTGTTAAATTAATTAGTTCCGATAAAACAACCACCAAGGCACTTGAATTCTGAATTCACGCACTATTGGAGTAGAGATCAAGAGTAATATTGAAATATTGGAGAAACAATAAATACTTTAAAATATATGAGGCGGCTAAATATAGGAGAAACAAATAAATATTTTAAAATATTAAATAAAATAAATATCTATTTCTAGTAGACAATGGAATAAGTGTGGTTAAGGAATGGGATGGTCACGGATTTGCCACTCAAGCTTACTTGTCACTAGAAAGTGGCAAGTGGAATGAAGGGAAGAGAGAAGGTAATATCATGAATTAAATTGATTTCAGATTTCATTGTTATTGAGAAACAATTTTTTCATATAAAATAAATAAATTTATTTTATTATTAATAAGATTAAGTTATATTTAGGGGTGGTGAGTGGGGAACATTTATGATTTTGGGTAATTTGAGAATTAAGTTATGAATGGGATTAAGCATCATTACCAATAATCAAATTATTAAAGTTCTGAATGATGACAAGCCAACAAGAATTATCACAATAATTAAGAAAGAGACTATAGGGTTTGATGAAATTCAATTCTTCCATGTTTTAAGAAGTCTCGGTGGGGAAGGTGACAGGAATCTAATGTTTCTACAAGATTAAGAGAAGGCACATTAAGGGAAAATGGGGTGGTGAAGTTACATGTCATCCTTAGGTTTAATCCCACTCCAAGTTATGTATGAGATCCATTTTTTAAATGTGGACACATCAATTCAATAGTAATGGTCGTAAAGGGTGGAGGGACTTAGAATTTGTAGTTGCTCTACCCTCACACATCTTGAGTTATTCTGTCATTGGAAATTTGAAGTTATGTGAGTTTATTTCTTTGCTAAAGGTCGGAATTTGACTCATGCCTCAAAGTATAGTGAGCAAGTCAGTCAGGGGAAACAAGTAAGATTGTCTTGGACTTCATGGCTTCTTTAGTGTAATCATGTAAGCAACAATTGAATCCCCCTATCTTGATGTTGTAATCTACTCCCTATTCGAAACTGGGTCTGGGAGGGTGTAATTTGGTTTGTGACCTTAGAGTTTGGAGGTTTAGAGGCTTGGGTTGGAGATGTTATTCAAATTGAGGGCTATGTGTTGACGAAAGTTGGGGTGGGTCTATTTGTTTTTGTTTTGTTTGGGAATTGTTTGTCTTCCTTTTTTTCCATTGAGGATTAGGGGTGGTTGTCTAGCAATTGGATAGTACGTGTTGGATTGATAAGGCATTAGGTCTGTAATTATTAGTCGATGGATGGGGTAGTATTATGTCCTGGGCTTGTGGTTTTCTCGGGATTAGGGCTCCCCTATTGTGAGATTTTGAGGTGTTATTGTTTGTGGTGGTTTTAACTCAGTCATTTACATCCCATGTTCTCTTCTATGAAGGTTGGATTTGTCTTTCATCTACATGGCGTAAGAAAATTGCCACTCATGGTAATTGTTTGACCAAGCATTGGAAATGGGAGAACATACTAGGTTTCTATTTGCATTTGGAACAGTTGTGTTTGTTTATCTTCAATATGGATTGTTGTTAAATTTTCATATGCTTAGTTAAGACATCAGTATTTCATTTCATTTTCATGACAAAAGCATATAAACAGGATCACTGAAAGATAGACAAGCACAACCATAAAAAAAGGAACACAAAGATTTATCCTGGGAAAACCCTAAAGGGAAAAACCCAGCAAAAGCTTCCTCAATATAGATGCCCCAAAAAGATAAAAGATAAAACCAGCAAGGAGATCAAAGCCTGATCCACCTCCTTCTCCAGCTACTTCTCTTCTCCACTAATGCGCTACACAAGTGAGAGTGTGTGTGTCACAAATGAGGAGCACTACACCTCTATTTATATTCTTTTGTTCACTTAAGTTAACTCATTTGACATGTAGGCTCGAGTTAAATCATGTAGGCTCGAGTTACACATGTAGGCTCAAGTAACCACACTGGGGTGCTGATGACCCACCTTTACAATTAGAGGGGACTACCTCATGACTCTTGTTAGTTCTTCCGATTAGGAGCATCGGGGTACAATGCAATACAAGTGGTTCTCTCGGTAGGACCATCGGGGACCACAAAAAAGGTACATATAGAATATTCTTAGAAGTTACAATATTTCAACACTCCCCCTTAACGAGAAGGGTATTCTACAGCAACATCAACAACAACAAGAGTAGAGATAGGGGACATCATCAACATCAGCAGGGTAACACATCTAAAAATCATTGGAAGCTTTTCAACATCATGTAGTCTTCATCTTCAATCTTCAGTCTTCATCATCAGCAACATCTTCAGTCTTTGATCAGCAACATCTTTAGCATTTTGATCTTTCAATTTGCAACAACATCTTCAGCACTTGGACCTTTCGATCAGCAACATCTTCAGCACTTTGACTGTTCGATCAGCAACAACATCTTCAGCATTTTGACCTTTCGATCAGCAACATCTTCAGCACTTTGACTTTTCGATCAGCAACAACATCTTCAGCATTTTGTCCTTTTGATCAGCAACATCTTCAACATTTTTACTTTTCGATCAGCAACAACATCTTTAGCACCTTTGATCTCTCGATCAGCAATATCATCATCAACACTTTGCCCTTTCGATCAGAAGCAACATCATCATCATCATATTCTTATCTGTCGATTATAATCATCATCACATTCTGATCTTTCGATCAGAAACATCATCATCATACTCTGATCTTTCGATCAGAAACATCATCAGCATACTCTGATCTTTTGATCAGAAACATCATCATCATACTCTAATCTTTCGATCAAAAACATCATAATCATAGTGCGTCATCATCATACTCTGATCTTTAAATCAGTACATCATCATCATCGTACTCTGATATTTCAATCAGTATGTCATCATCATACTCTGATCTTTCAATTAGTACGTCATCATACTCTGATCTTTCGATCAGTATGTCATCATCATCATACTTTGATCTTTCGATCGGTACGGCATCATCATCATCAGCAATAACCTGCAATCCACAACTCAAAGACAGAAAGTCTTTGGATCATTTTTGGACTTAAAGTCCAGGGATGATACAATCCCACCACATTCTCGACAACCGAAGTTACCGGATTGATTACGGGAGAATCAATCCCTATCACTTTAGGACTATGTCCAAGGACGATGCAATCCTACCACATTCTCGAGGACCGAAGCCACCGGATTGATTACGGGAGAATCAGTCCCTATCACTTTAGGACGATGTCCAAGGATGATGCAATCCTACCACATTCTCGAGGATCGAAGCGACCGGATTGATTACGGGAGAATCAGTCCCTATCACTTTAGGACGATGTCCAAGGATGATGCAATCCTACCACATTCTTGAGGACCGAGGTCACTAGATCTATTATGGATAGATGTCCCAGGATGATACAATCCCTCTTCATTCTCGAAGACCGAGGTCTCCGGATCACTTTAGGGCAAGTGCCCGGGGATGATACAATCCCACCACGTTCTCGAGGACCGAGGTCACCAGATCTATTATGGACAGATGTCCCGAA
>LPNX010757273.1:0-11419 GCA_001517045.1 Pseudotsuga menziesii | reverse complement strand
CATTGTAGTGTCCATCTTCAGGTCAAAGAGACCTGATATCAACTTCTGAAGCCATATGGCTTCACAACTTAGTAGAGCAATCTGCTATGTATTCTGCTTCAACCTTGCTAAGAGAAACACTGGATTGTTTCCTACTAAACCATGAACTCATAGCAGACCTCAAACAAAAGCATATACCTGATGTGCTTTTCTTGTCTGAGATACTTCCAGCCCAATCTGCATCTGTGTAGCCATACAATCTATACTCATGGCTACCATCATAGTATAGACCAAAGTCTATAGTCCCTTTCAGATATCTCATCACATGTTTTGCAGCTACTAGGTGAACCCGTCTTGGTTGAACAAGATATTGACTTAAGGTGTTCACAGCAAAACAAATGTCTAGTCTGGTATTTGTTAAGTACATCAATGATCCAATGATCTATCTGTAGTGAGTCACATCCACTAACTCTAATGAGTCATCAACTAACATCTTCAGGTTGGAGTCCATGGGTGTGGCCATGACTTTGCATTTCAACATATTGAATCTCTTCAATATCTCTACCACATACTTTCCCTGAGAAAGATTCCTTCTGAACTTTGCCATACTTCCAGACCTAGGAAATAATGCATTAACCCAAGGTCTTTCATCTCAAATTCTTCTGCTAGTTTCTTCTTGCTTTCCATGATCTGTTTCTCATTCTTTGTCAAGAATAAGTCATCCACATATAGTAATAGAATGACAGGTACATCTTCTACAACCTTGTAAGAATTAGGATCGAATTTACTCTTGGCAAAGCCCATGCTCATCAGGAAACTATCTATTCTTCCATACCAAGCTCTGGGAGCTTACTTCAGGCCATAAAGGGTCTCCTTCAACTTGCATACTTGATTCCATCTGTCTTCCACTTCAAATCCTCATGACTATTCGATGTAAAACTCTTCCTCAATCATACCATTAAGGAAGGCTTGTCTTTACTTCATCATGGAAGAAACTACCATGATAGTTTTGAAGGAAGTGTACCTTGCTTCCTGGAGTAAGTGTCTCTTCAGAACTAATTCCCTCTTTTTGATACAAACCTCTAGCCACAACTCTTACCTTACTTCTATCAGCAACATATCTTATCTTGCAAATCCATTTGGAAGATACCACAATCTTGCTTTCAGGTTTGAGTACTATATCCCAAACATCATTCTAGTATCATAACATCTTATATGAGTTTGTCTTCTTAGGTCATCAACATATCCTAGTCTTCTGCATTCAACCTTGAACGTTGGAACCCACTTTACTCTTGGTAAAGTCTCGATCCATCACAAAGCTATCCATCATGTCATACCATGTCGAACTCAGATATAATTTTCTGTAGTCACTCCCCCTGAAGTGGAGTATCATCTTCCCTCTTCATTTTGTATAGGTAGTTCTATGCTTGATATATATTGGTCAATAGAGTATGTCATGTCATAGTCTATTCTTTCTGGGGAGAATCACAAACCTTGCTTTGTACACTTGTTCCATCATATCGTATACATCATTCCCCATGATCAACTGTTATTCTTTGATCATAGCTTCTTTCATAGCATTATTTTCTTCATCTTGAGTTATCTCTTGTACCCATGGTGGTCTTCATCCTTCAAGGTGGATCTACCACTCTCTGAAGCTCTTTCTTCCGTCATGGTGTCTTTGACCCTAGGAGCTTCAGATTCATGTTTATTGGAGTGAATATTGAATTGTCATCACTTGTTCTTCGGAACAAGTCTTATCCTTCTTTTCTTGTAGGAGGTTGTTCATGACCTTTCCTACAATTCAAATGCACCAGTTGCATGGTTATAACTATTTCATAAAACATATGCATAACGACAAATTCTTATGCATCATGCAACTATTTAGTCAATACAACATTCATCCATATCTCACATAAACTTTCTATATGCCTTCCATCTCCACCATGACATTATTGAGATTGTGCACTAATACAATATGTCAGCAAATAGGTTTGATAAGTAGCAATGGAGAGTTGTATAGCACCATGAGCTACTTACCCATCACATGCATATTAGTAGTATACAGTCATTAATGCAAACAATCTATCATGCATAACACATCAACTGAATATAATCAAATGTATAACAAAACAATATCATGAAATGACAATTGAATACTTATCTTTTATTTGTTTTGTGGGTAGACTCCATCTTGATCATTCTGCTTTATCATCTTCTTCATTCATGTAATCATCATTTCTTATCCAAATGACAAGAATTGACTTCTTCATATTCCTCATCGCTTGAGGGATCTTCTTTGAATGGTGAGAGCTTGATCTTCAATTGCTCCCATCTTCTTCTTATCTTCTTATGAGTCGAGCTGAAAGCAATTACTTCCTTCTGGCATACATTCTTTGCATGAATCCCATGATCCTGGGAGGCCATTCACGATGGCTATCACCACTTCTTCTTCTATTGCTTCAAGTTGTTCTGCATTCTGGATCTTCACATCCTTCAATTGTTTTCTCAAAGCTATCTTCTGATTTACGTTCTTATCTTCAAATAGCTTGATCAAGGAATCAAACATATTCGGTGTCTTTAGGGAAGACACTTGTGGTACAAGTTGATCCATGATTGAATCAACAATGATCTTCTTGGCCTTGATCAAGTTCTTCTTGTGTAAGGCTTTGAGCCTCATCTTCGTATGGAACTGGAACCTCTCTACTTATGTAGGTGTCCAATTCACTTTCTTTAGAGAGATCATATACTTCCATGCTTGGAAGTTGTCAACTTTACTAAGCTTATCATCAAGCTGGTGTGATAGATCACTTTGAAATGAGAACCTCAAATGCAAATAGCAAAAGATTAGATCTTACCGATTTGAGGTGTCCATCCTACTTCCAAAGCTAGCTGATTTAGGGTTTGTCAGAGAAACCCTAATTTTCAAAACTTGGAATCTTTAATATCTGATTGGATAGAAAGATAGATCTCTTCAAATGGAGCTGTCTAATGTACTCCTTTTCTGAAAACAGTGGAGGGAAGCTCCCGGAACAGGAAGCCCTAGTTTTCCAATTTCTTTTGTAGAAATGCCTGTCACTGTTTTTGTGATATCTCCGAAATTACTAGTCCTATATGTCTAAAATTTCATAATGAGGTAATATCACATGTCCATGATCCAACACCATAGGTTTCATCATAATTGGTTTCACCAATTGGGATTTATGATCATTTTCCCACGGTGACTTGTTACAGGACTGTTCAGAATAGCGAAGTTGTACGGACTACCACATGTCACTGTTTCATCTTCTGGTTCTGCAATTCAGATCACAGAAAGTAAATTCAGTGATATTTTTGGAACATCTTCAGGAATTTAATTTGGACCTATGTATCCCAAGCTATAGCAATGTTCCCCAGGTGTCCTGTTTAGGGATGAATTCTGGAAGAGGCTAGAACCCTAACTTGGAGGGATCATATATCCCAAAATATAGCGCATCTGAGGCTGAATTTTGGACACAGTGTAAATCAGGATTTTATATTTAGCCTCTGCAATTTTTAGCTCCTGAACCTTCACTAATATCAGTATATAGCGAATGTACCAAAACTTAGCAGTTTTAGTATTTAGGGTTTTTCTAGCTTGGGGTCAAACTAGGGTTTGACTTTCTCGGAGTTTCACCCAACCAAAAAACTTGATCTAGGTCTCTAGAATTTTATTTTGATGAGGAGAGAAATCCTATGCTGGGCTCACTCAAAAATTCTTCTTCTGCAAGAAGCCCTAATTTCTTGCACCGAAAACTGAAAATGCTTGGAATCGAATTCCGCTTCGACAGAAAGATGCGCCCTTCAATGGAGAGTCAGCCTAGCCTTCTTTTGCTAATCAATTGTGGAGAGAGAACCAAAAATTAAGAAGCCCTAGATTCTGTAGCTGCACAATGTCTTCTTTTCAGGGTGGCTCTGATACCATGTTAAATTTTCATATGCTTAGTTAAGACATCAGTATTTCATTTCATTTTCATGACAAAAGCATATAAACAGGATCACTGAAAGATAGACAAGCACAACCATAAAAAAGGAACACAAAGATTTATCCTGGGAAAACCCTAAAGGGAAAAACCCAGCAAAAGCTTCCTCAATATAGATGCCCCAAAAATATGAAAGATAAAACCAGCAAGGAGATCAAAGCCTGATCCTTCTCCTTCTCCAGCTACTTCTCTTCTCCACTAATGTGCTACACAAGTGAGAGTGTGTGTGTCACAAATGAGGAGCACTACACCTCTATTTATATTCATCTGTTCACTTAAGTTAACTCATTTGACATGTAGGCTCGAGTTAAATCATGTAGGCTCGAGTTACACATGTAGGCTCAAGTAACCACACTAGGGTGCTAATGACCCACCTTTACAATTAGAGGGGACTACCTCATGACTCTTATTAGTTCTTTCGATTAGGAGCATCGGGGTACAATGTAATACAAGTGGTTCTCCCGGTAGGACCATCAGGGACCACAAAAAAGGTACATATAGAATATTCTTCAAAGTTACAATATTTCAACAATTGTCATGGGCACCATTGAAAGTGTCAAAGAGAAATTCAGGAAATTTGTAGGGTTGTTCATTGACATGAATATTTCACAAATGGGAATAGAACCTCCATCTCTTCTATTGCCGCTAAGGTATATGAAAATTACCATCACTGTATGTCTCATTTTGCAATAATGATTGGAAATATTATGTGAAAAAGAGACAAATATAGGTATTAGAAGAAGATTGTTCCACGCTTGTAACAATGTTTTTTAATCTCAATAAAGGACCCCTATCTACAACTTCCAATATGAACATGTTTATGGGATTATTCCTCGTGGACTTAAAGGAAGAGGAAACAAATCACCAATGATGGAAGACAGCGACTTAGAGAAGTAGTCATCATATCCCACAAATCTATCCCAAGGTAAAGTTATAAACAAACATGTGTTGTTCTACTTTGTAGTTGGATATGTTTTACAAATATACTTTGTATTTAGGTGTTTTTTTTATAGAGTATATGATCCCCAAAAATTATATGGCTTATTATGCAATGCCATGGATAGGAGAGTTGCATTTTGACCAAAGAGACAAATATATTTTTGTATTATCGTGATGACTAGTTTGACTGCATCTTTATTTTGATACAAATCCTTAACCATCTCTATTAAAAAAATTGAGCTACACCTTTGAGAAAATCAATTTGTGTTTAATTAAAAAAATATTTACAAATAAAAATAATAAAATTGAGATATCATACATGATAGACAACTACAATTATGATAATTATATATTTGTGAAAGATCTAGAGCATGGAAGCAGTAATTGATTGATTGATTAATGCATAAGAACTCTAATCCTAAACCAAAATACAAAACAATGTTTCCATAAATATGTAGTTCTAGTACATATTAAGGAGTACATGTGGAATTGGAAGTGTGTCCAGAGACAATGCTTTTCGCTATGTCCCTCTAAATTTGCCAATCATGTTCACATGCTTAGCACACATGCCACTCAAAGGTGCCTAATGAAATGCACGTACACTACAATAAAACCATGTGATTAGCTTCCTTTTTGCTTCAACTAACCTTTCTAGTGACCTTTTTGTAGTTTTGAAAAAAATGAATGTCATTTCATGGGTCAAGAGTAAAATTGATGCTACTATCGTTCACTTTAGCACGAAGAATAGTTTCCTTTTCAACACCAAATTTACCTTTATTTTTAGCATCGATCTTAGCTTTCTTTTTAGCACCTACTTTAGCTAAAAGCGGTGCTAGTAGTGTCGACTTTAGCGCAAGGTTTAGCTTCCTCTTTAGCATTTGGTTTATCTTCATTTTTAGCCCCAAGTTAAGCTTCCTTTTTAGAGCCTACTTTACCTTCCTTTTTAGCATTGATTTTAGCTTCCTTTTTAGCACCAAATTTCATGATAACCAAATAAAAGCGGGTGGAACTTTTTTCCTTTTTTTTTATAACTCAAACAAGTAATTTTTATTTTTATGGAAGGTGTTATCTCTATGGTTGTTTTTTCATTTTTTTCCTAGGGTTTTATATTTTTTGTTTATTTTGAGTTTATATCTTTAGTATTACCTTATTTTTTATACCTTTGTGTGTCATGATTTTTATATTTTATTATGATTTCTTTTGAAGGCTCAAATCATTTATTATTTAAAGTTATGGACTTGTATTAAGAGCAAGATACTTTATGATAAATCAATTATAAATTGGGTTATATAAATTGGCAGCATTTCTTAGAATATTGCGTCGCTGCCAAATGGTTTTATTCATAAATATCATTTTAAAATATGATGATATATGGATATATTCAAACACATGATAAAGATTATACATTTGACATGCTTGGTACTATGATTTACAACATCATTATTATTCCTTGAAGACAGGCATGTTTAAATGATGAATTTATAGATCGTGTCACTCATTTGCTTTTACAAGTGTTCTTGGTATGAAGTCGAGGCATTTGATATGATGAACAATGGTACCAATGTTAAACAGTGTTTACATTGATATATTCCAGATTTCTCTAAAACCTATTTTATGCTTCTGTTTCGAATTCCATTAGCTCTATGAAGTTCGCATTTTGAAGAGTTTCCAGAATGCCGAAAGTAGCAATAGAGTAAGACGCAGACATTTTGGTGAAAAGAAGACCAAAAGGGTTGATTTATAGATTGGAACCCAATAATACACAATGGATATTGCAATTTCCAAGGTCAGCCCAGTTGATGAGAAATGCAGGTTGGTTTTCCTTCTGTGAAAAGTTGCAGGGTTATCATACACAGGTGACTAGGGCCTTCATAAAAAATTACAAAGAGGGAGTGGTTCAACTCAAGAGTTTGAAAACTATGGTGAATGACGAATCTATTGCAGAAGCAATAGGGGTTCCAGCACAAGGAGAAAGATCGTTTAAACAGCAGGATTTTCAGGGCAACTATGGTGAGTTCTTGCTGCCAGGGTTTGATAAGTTGGATTGGAAGAATGGTATTCATGTAAGTAAGATAAAACCCAATTGGCAAATTCCTTGGAAATGGTTCAAAATTATATTACATGCAAAGGTCGCTATGATAGGGTCCTCAAATGTCATTTAAGGTTGTTAATGCATCTCAATGGAAGTTTAAAACTTAATCTCCCATTTTATCTGTTGAAAAGCCTGCAAAAGATGGTTACATGGGTTCAAGCCCATCCAGAACACACTGCTCGTTCTGTATACCACCAGGGTTTAATAAAATTATTGCTGATTTCACAATTGAATAAAGAAGGATGAACTTGGGAAAGTTTTTTGTTAGAGTTAGGGTTTGAAGAAAAGACCAAAGGAAACATAAAAAAGGGTAATAGAAGACTTGAACCAGCAAAGGAAAAATCATGAAGAACAAACTGAGCATGTTGCAGCAGAAGGAAAGGGTTTTGTAGAAGAGCCAAACCAAAATAACTTGTTTCCTGAAGCTTTAGTTACAAATGAAAACCCTGAAACATTAAGTATGATGTTAAAGAATATAACTTCAAAGAGTGAAGAACGAGTTCAGGTTTTGAATCCAGACGGCATTGGTTTGAAGTTGAGGACTAGGTTAAGGAGTAATATGCAGGAAAAAATGGAATTAGTGCATATTCCAAAGAATAGAAATGAAGACTATGGAGAGATTGTAATGGTAAATGATTCTTTCAGTGAGGAAACTATACACGCATCCAAGAATCAATACTGTTTAGATAATGAAAATTTCATTGATATTCAGAGTGTTGCAGGATCTGTACCTGAAATATTTTGCACAAATAAACAGGTGTGTTCGGAAGACTGTTCAATATCAAAGTTTCCATAAGAAGATGAGGTTCTTATGAAAGAAAAATCTATTGAAATAGCTCCAGAATTGAACCGGATTAAAAAGTCTCTGCAGACATATAAGGAGCAAACTAAGTTTTTACAAAGTATCAATGAGAAGTTAATGACTGCAAATAAAAGGTTACAAGAGGACTTGGAGGAAAAAGAAGCAGATTACCAAAAGTTACTTTCAACATCTAAAGACATCTTGAAAGAGAAGAGAGCCATCCAAAAGCAGTATGAACACATGAAAACCCAGAGTAAGGAGGCGCACAATCAAATGGAGAACAAAGATGCCGAGTTTGCCAAATTGCAAAAAAGATCCCAGGTTTTAAGTGATCTAACTGTTTTGGCAGAGGCTTCTAAGAGTCTTTAGAATTAGAATGATAGTTTCCTTTTGAAAAGCAATTAGGGTTTGAGAGATGTCTATTTCCATTTCTATTTGTATTACACTTGTATTAAGACTGTTTTAAAAAGATCGACTTTACTATTTTTGAAGAAATTCGATCCATAAAAATAGGATCTGATAATTATCTCAAAAACTCAGAAGTTTTGTATATAAGAGATAGTAGCTAGATATGAAAGGGTGGCAATCGGAGATGGGAATCCAATTTTGATGTGTACTATACGACATAAAACTCTTTGCATCTTCAATACAAGTTTTACTTTGATATGATTATGGTTATGAGATGGTTTTGTTATTTTTATGAACTGTATTTTTTATGATTTATCCTGTGTATGGTCAATTACAATCCATTACATGATTCTTATAATAAAATACAGTTACCATCTTATATTTTGTGACAGAGTCAAGACCCTTCCATAAATTCATGCTTGTATTCTTCCTGTTATGGAATTTTGTATTTTATTTTATGTCATACAACTCTTTAATGGTTATGTGATTTTCCAGTATCTTTGATTACATACCAATTCTACTTTGATTTTGATTTTATAATATTGAATTATCTTTAAATATTTCTCTAAGCTTGAACTCCAGTAGTCTAGGTTCAAATTTAGGGACAACATCTTCTAGAGTCGTTGCCGGGGACGGAGAAATGAAAGTACATCTTCCCTGGGTATTCGACATCCTTATGTATCTGATTTTGGAAGGTGAAAAAAATCAGTGAGACCTATTATAGACTACATCAGTCACCTACAGAGAGATATAGTGGCTTCAAAAAGGATAGGAACTTGAGGAAATCCCTCATCACCTTTAAATCCAGGAGTCTTAGATCCTGAACAGATATTAAAAGAGGTTAGGAGAAGGTTAAGCTCTACCTCATTAGAAAAATTTAAACATCCTTCAGCCTTAGAGATTCCTGAATCTTCATCTATCCTTGTTCCTTATTTTGATCCACATTTTGAGAAAGGAAAAGAAGAATTAGATCTGCTATTTATCCCTTCTCAAATTGACAATTTCCAAGTCTTCACAAATCCTTTGTTGTCTGAGGAGGTTAAACTTGAAGCATTGCAGACAGGAGCTTCTTCTTTGTTTTCAACCCACATACCTTTTGTTAAGAACATCCCAGTGAATCAGCCAAATCCTAGTAATTTGCCTCCTTCATCACAACATTCATGCACCAATCAGTCTAATTCAAGTTCAAATATTTCTAGCCCTAGAATGGCTCACCCTCAAAATAGGATGGTTGCTATGGTAGCTGTTAGTTTTTCAACATTTAAGCTAGCATTATGATAAGATCTTTTCACTGAGAGAATAACAAGCACAGCAATCACATAAGCACATCACAAGAGACAAGAGACACAAAGATTTTAGGAGGGGAAACCATAAATGGAGAAAACCCCTCAACTTACTCTAAGATAGTATCACCACAAGATGTGATCCCAAAATAGTAAGATGACCTCCCAACACAATAGCAGCCTTCTGTCTTCTGTCAAGCCAAAGAATTTCCTTCTCCAAAAGTGCGCCACACCTGAGAGAGCAAGTGATGTAATTCACAAGTGATAAATAGAGAGACTCTCACTCTCTATTTATATTCTTCCGTTGACTTGAAGTGCACTCAACCATGTAGGCTTAACTTATAATTAATTACTTGAGCCTACACCTTAATTAGTGTATAATAACCCAAGTGCCCCTAAACTGTGGGGACTTACCTAATGACTTGATATGACTTGTTTACATTATTAATCCTCCCGATCGGAACATTGGGGCATGACCGCATGACTCAAATACATAATAGAAACATCCCAGAATAAACATCGGGTTACAATACATAAGATACATAGAAGAATACATTTCGAAGTTACATATACATCAACACTCCCTCTTAACTAGGAAGTTATTCTTTCGACACAATTTTTCAGCACTGGTCTTCTGCTCTGCATCAACTGGAACATCTTTGTCTTCGAGTCATCTTCATCTTCAAGTCATCTTCGTCTTCAAGTCATCTGGATCTGGATCATCTCTCGATCTGGATCATCATAAAACATCATCATAGGATCTAGATCATCACTCGATCTAGATCAACATCACTGGACTGGATCTGGATCATCGCTCGATCTGGATCATCTCTCTGTACTGGATCTGGATCATCACTCGATCTAGATCTCTCGGAGTCATCATAACTGGATCTGGATCATAGCTCGATCTGGATCTCCACTGGTCATCATCATGTGTGTACTATCTCGTCATAGGAAGTTCTACAGAGCCAGCCCTTTTTCATGCTGGTTGTAGGCCTACTCTCATGTAGGTCTTCGCCCAGCACTTACATTTGACCTGCTCGTCAGAAAGGCATGCCCAGCACTCACATCTGACCTACTTGTCAGAAAGGCCCAGCACTTACGTCTGATCAACACATGATGCGAAGACTGGCTCAATCATCTCTATCTGATCAACACATGATGCGAAGACTGGCTCAATCATCTCTATCTGATCAACACATGATGCCAAGATAGATACTGCACGTACATCTGATCAACACATGATGCGAAGAATGGCACTGCACTTACGTCTGATCAACACATGATGCGAAGAATGGCACGACACTTACGTCTGATCAACACATGATGCGAAGACTGGCTCAATCACCTCTATCTGATCAACACATGATGCCAAGATAGATACTGCACTTACGTCTGATCAACACACGATGCGAAGACTGGCACAGCACTTACGTCTGATCAACACATGATGCGAAGACTGGCTCAGCACTTACATCCATCCAGACAGGAACACATCCTATCACAGTGATGGAAGGGCACGCACTCACATCTGATCTTGTAGTAAACTACAATCACATCAGAATGGCCCCCAGTCCTCCTCGACTGAGCTACCTGGTAACTGACCAGGCGCCTCCATTCTCCTCGAGAATGGCAGTTGCCCTTACATCCGACCTGCTCATCGGAATGGCCAGCACTCACATCTGACATGGAAGGAACTAAATCCTTTAGCCATGAACAGAATGGATCTGCCCTTACATCTGACCTGCTCGTCAGAATGGCACAATCCCACCCAATGATGGAAGACTCTCAACTCCAATGAGGAGAGATTTCTACACTTACATCTACCATGGAAGGAACTAAATCCTTTAGCCATGAACAGAATGGCTCTGCCCTTACATCTGACCTGCTCGTCAGAATGGCACAATCCCACCCA
>LPNX010757242.1:16096-26879 GCA_001517045.1 Pseudotsuga menziesii | reverse complement strand
CATTATCACCATCGTCGTCATTGTCATCATCATCACCATCATCATCACCTTCATCATCCTTATCATAATCATCACCATAAACATCATGAACATCATCATCACCATCCTCATCATCATCATCATCACCATCATCATCATCATCATCATCATCATCATCATCATCATCACCATCGTCATCATCATCATCATCACCATTTCCATCATTGCCATCATCATCATCATCATCACCATCAACATCATGAACATCATCATCATCATCCTCATCCTCATCACCTTCATCCTCATCATCATCATCATCCTCATCATCATCATCATCATCATCATCACCATCCTCATCATCATCATCATCAACATCATCATCATCATCATCATCAACATTCATCATCATCATCCTCATAATCATCATCACCATCAACATAATGAACATCATCATCATCATCCTCATCCTCATCACCTTCATCCTCATCATCATCATCATCCTCATCATCATCATCTCCAACAACATCTTGAACATCCTCATCCTCACCGTCAACATCATGAACATCATCATCATCATCCTCATCCTCATCATCACCTTCATCATCATCACTATCATCATCATCATCAACATGATCATCATCATCACCATCATCATCGCCATCATCTTCAACTTCATCATCATCATCAACAACATGATCATCATCATCACCATCAACATCATGAACATCATCATCACCATCATCATCATCAACATCATCATCATCATCACCTTCCTCATCATCTTCATCATCATCATCATCAACATCATCATCATCATCACCTTCCTCATCATCTTCATCATCATCACCATTGTCATCATCATCATCATCATCATTATCAACAACATGATTATCATCGCCATTATCTTCATATTCATCTTCATCATCATCATCATCATCATCATCGTCACCATGATCATTGATCATCGATCATCATCATCATCGTCACCATGATCATTGATCATCGATCATCATCATCATCATCGCCATGTTCATCATCATCAACATCATGAACATCATCATCATCATCATCATCATCATCCTTATCATAATCATCACCATCATCATCATCATCATCACCATCAACATCATCATCATCATCATCATCATCACCATCATCTTCATCATCATCACCATCAACATCATGAACATCATCATCATTCATCATCATCATCATCATCATCACCTTCATCATCATCATCATCATTCATAATCATTCATCATCACCATCAACATCGTGAACATCATCATCATGATCCTCATCATCATCACCATCAACATCAACATCATCATCATCATCATGATCCTCATCATGATCCTCATCATCAACATCATGAACATCATCATCATCATCATGAACATCAACATCATCATCCTCATCATCATCATCACCTTCATCATCGTCATCATCATCATCATCATCATCACCACCATCAACATCATGAACATCATCATCATCATCATCATCCTCATCCTCGTCCTCCTCATCATCATCATTCATCATCATCATCACCTTCATCGTCGTCATCATCATCATCATCATCATTCATCATCATTCATCATCATCATCAACATCGTGAACATCATCATCGTCATCCTCATCATCATCATCACCCTCATCACCATCAACATCATCCTCATCATCAACATCATGAACATCATGAAAATCATCATCGTCCTCATCACCATCAACATCATGAACATCATCATCATCATCCTCATCATCAT
Source organism: Pseudotsuga menziesii (assembly GCA_001517045.1). Lineage (NCBI taxonomy): Eukaryota > Viridiplantae > Streptophyta > Pinopsida > Pinales > Pinaceae > Pseudotsuga > Pseudotsuga menziesii. The sequence continues at coordinate 25,134 of LPNX010757242.1, read as the reverse complement.
CATCATCATCACCATCATCATCATCGTCATCCTCATCATCATCATCATCACCATCAACATCATGAACATCATCATCATCATCCTCATCATCATCATCATCATCACCATCATCATCATCGTCATCCTCATCATCATCATCATCACCATCAACATCATGAACATCATCATCACCTTCCTCATCGTCATCGTCATCGTCATCATCATCATCACCTTGAACATCATCATCATCATCATCAACATGATCATCATCCTCATCATCAACATCATGAACATCATCATCATCCTCATCATCCTCATCACCATCAACATCATGAACATCATCATCATCATCCTCATCATCATCCATCATCACCATCAACATCGTGAACATCATCATCACCATCCTCATCATCATCACCGTCAACATCATCATCATCATCCTCATCATGAACATCATGAACATCATGAACATCCTCATCATCCTCATCACCATCAACATCATCCTCATCATCCTCATCATCATCAATCATCATGCCCATCAACATCATGAACATCATCATCATCATCCATCATCATTCATCATCACCATCAACATCGTGAACATCATCATCATCAACATCATGAGCATCCTCATCATCCTCATCACCATCAACATCATCCTCATCATCCTCATCATCCTCATCACCTTCATCATCCTCATCACCTTCATCATCATTCATCATCACCATCAACATCGTGAACATCATCATCATCATCCTCATCATCATCACCATCAACATCATCAACATCATCAACATCATCAACATCATCATCATCATCATCGCCATCAACATCGTGAACATCTTCATCATCACCATCAACATCATGAACATCATCATCATCATCCTCCTCATCATCAACATCAACATCATGAACATCATCATCATCCTCCTCCCCATCATCATCACCATCAACATCATGAACATCATCATCATCCTCACCATCAACATCACCTTCATCATCATCATCCTCATCATCATCATCAACCTCATTCATCACCATCAACATCATGAACATCATCATCATCATCCTCACTATCAACATCATGAACATCATCATCATTCATCATCATCATCATCCTCATCATCCGCACCATCAATTTCATGAACATCATCATCATCTCAGTCATCATCATGAACATCATCCTTATCCTCATCACCATCAACATCATCATCATCATCCTCATGATCAACATCATGAACATCATTATCATCACCATCAACATCATGAACATCATCGTCATCATCCTCATCATCATCCTCATGATCATCATCCATCATCACCATCAACATCGTGAACATCATCATCACCATCCTCATCATCATCACCAGCAACATCATCATCATCATCCTCATCATCAACATCATCAACATCATGAACATCCTCATCACCCTCATCACCATCAACATCATCCTCCTCCTCATCATCATCCTCATCATCCTCATTTCATCATCTCAGTCATCATTGTGAACATCATCCTCATCCTCATCACCATCAACATCATCAACATCATCATCATCATCCTCATCATCAACATCACGAACATCATCATCATCCTCATCATCCTCATCACCATCAACATCATGAACGTCATCGTCATCATCCTCATCATCATCATTCATCATCATCCATCATCACCATCAACATCGTGAACATCATCATCACCATCCTCATCATCATCATCGTCAACATCATCATCATCATCCTCATCATCAACATGATGAACATCATGAACATCCTCATCATCCTCATCACCATCAACATCATCCTCATCATCCTCATCATCATCAGTCATCATGCCCATCAACATCGTGAACATCGTCATCATCATCCATCATCATTCATCATCACCATCAACATCGTGAACATCATCATCATCAACATCATGAACATCATGAACATCCTCATCATCCTCATCACCATCAACATCCTCCTCCTCCTCCTCATCATCCTCATCATCCTCATCACCTTCATCATTGTCATCATCATCATCATTCATCATCATTCATCATCACCATCAACATCGTTAACATCATCATCATCATCCTCATCATCATCACCATCAACATCATCAACATCATGAACATCATGAACATCATCATCATCATCATCACCATCAACATCGTGAACATCTTCATCATCACCATCAACATCATGAACATCATCATCATCATCATCACCATCAACATCATGAACATCATCATCATCCTCACCATGAACATCACCTTCATCATCATCATCCTCATCATCATCATCAACCTCATTCATCACCATCAACATCATGAACATCATCATCACCATCCTCACTATCAACATCATGAACATCATCATCATTCATCATCATCATCATCATCATCATCCGCACCATCAATTTCATGAACATCAGCATCATCTCAGTCATCATCGTGAACATCATCCTCATCCTCATCACCATCAACATCATCAACATCATCATCATCATCCTCATCATCAACATCATGAACATCATCATCATCCTCATCATCATCATCACCATCAACATCATGAACATCATCATCATCATCCTCATCATCATCCTCATCATCATCATTCATCATCATCCATCATCACCATCAACATCGTGAACATCATCATCACCATCCTTATCATCATCATCGTCAACATCATCATCATCATCCTCATCATCAACATCATGAACATCATGAACATCATCATCATCCTCATCACCATCAACATCATGAACATCATCATCATCCTCACCATGAACATCACCTTCATCATCATCATCCTCATTCATCACCATCAACATCATGAACATCATCATCACCATCCTCACTATCAACATCATGAACATCATCATCATTCATCATCATCATCATCATCATCATCCGCACCATCAATTTCATGAACATCAGCATCATCTCAGTCATCATCGTGAACATCATCCTCATCCTCATCACCATCAACATCATCAACATCATCATCATCATCCTCATCATCAACATCATGAACATCATCATCATCCTCATCATCATCATCACCATCAACATCATGAACATCATCATCATCATCCTCATCATCATCCTCATCATCATCATTCATCATCATCCATCATCACCATCAACATCGTGAACATCATCATCACCATCCTTATCATCATCATCGTCAACATCATCATCATCATCCTCATCATCAACATCATGAACATCATGAACATCCTCATCATCCTCATCACCATCAACATCATCATCATCATCCTCATAATCATCAGTCATCATGCCCATCAACATCGTGAACATCATCATCATCATCCATCATCATTCATCATCACCATCAACATCGTGAATATCCTCATCATGAACATCATGAACATCATGAACATCCTCATCATCCTCATCACCATCAACATCATCCTCATCCTCATCATCATCCTCATCATCCTCATCACCTTCATCATCGTCATCATCATCATCATCATTCATCATCACCATCAACATCGTGAACATCATCATCATCATCCTCATCATCAACATCATCAACATCATCATCATCATCATCACCATCAACATCGTGAACATCTTCATCATCACCATCAACATCGTGAACATCATCATCATCATCATCCTCATCATCAACATCAACATCATGAACATCATCATCATCATCACCATCAACATCATGAACATCGTCATCATCATCATCACCATCAACATCATGAACATCATCATCATCCTCACCATCGACATCACCTTCATCATCATCATCCTCATCATCACCATCAACCTCATTCATCACCATCAACATCATGAACATCATCATCATCATCCTCACTATCAAGATCATGAACATCATCATCATTCATCATCATCATCATCCTCATCATCCACACCATCAATTTCATGAACATCATCATCATCTCAGTCATCATCGTGAACATCATCCTCATCCTCATCACCATCAACATCATCAACATCATGAACATCATCATCATCCTCATCACCATCATCACCATCAACATCATGAACATCATCGTCATCGTCCTCATCATCATCCTCATCCTCATCATTCATCATCATCCATCATCACCATCAACATCGTGAACATCATCATCACCATCCTCATCATCATCACCGTCAACATCATCATTATCATCCTCATCATCAACATCATGAACATCATGAACATCCTCATCATCCTCATCACCATCAACATCCTCATCATCATCATCATCATCCTCATAATCATCATCACCATCAACATAATGAACATCATCATCATCGTCATCATCATCATCACCTTCATCATCATCATCCTCCTCCTCCTCATCATCTCCAACAACATCATGAACATGATCATCATCATCCTCATCATCACCATCGTTGTCATCATCATCATCATCACCTTCCTCATCATCAACATCACCATCACCATCATTATCATCATCAACATCGCCATGATCATCATTATCATCTTCATCATGTCCATCTTCATCATCATCATCTTCACCATCATCACCTTCATCATCACCATCGTCATCATCATCATCATCACCATTGCCATCATTGCCATCATCATCATCAACAACAACAACATTATCACCATCGTCGTCATTGTCATCATCATCACCATCATCATAACTTTCATCATCCTTATCATAATCATCACCATCAACATCATGAACATCATCATCATCATCCTAATCATCATCATCATCACCATCATCTTCATCATCATCATCATCATCATCACCATCGTCATCATCATCATCATCACCATTGCCATCATTGCCATCATCATCATCATCATCACCATCAACATCATGAGCATCATCATCATCATCCCCATCCTCATCCTCATCATCATCACCATCAACATCATGAACATCGTCATCATCATCCTCATCCTCATCCTCATCATCATCCTCATCCTCATCCTCATCATCATCACCATCAACATCAACATCATGAACATCATCATCATCATCATCATTCATCATCATCATCCTCATAATCATCATCACCATCAACATAATGAACATCATCATCATCATCCTCATCCTCATCACCTTCATCCTCATCATCATCATCATCCTCATCATCATCATCTCCAACAAGATCTTGAACATCCTCATCCTCATCCTCATCCTCACCGTCAACATCATGAACATCATCCTCATCATCCTCATCATCATCCTCATCATCATCATTCATCATCATCCATCATCACCATCAACATCGTGAACTTCATCATCACCATCCTCATCATCATCATCGTCAACATCATCATCATCATCCTCATCATCAACATCATGAACATCATGAACATCCTCATCATCCTCATCACCATCAACATCATGCTCATCATCCTCATCATCATCAGTCATCATGCCCATCAACATCGTGAACATCATCATCATCATCCATCATCATTCATCATGACCATCAACATCGTGAACATCATCATCATCAACATAATGAACATCATGAACATACTCATCACCCTCATCACCATCAACATCATCCTCATCCTCATCATCATCCTCATCATCCTCATCACCTTCATCATCGTCATCATCATCATCATCATTCATCATCATTCATCATCACCATCAACATCGTGAACATCATCATCATCATCACCATCAACATCATCAACATCATGAACATCATGAGCATCATGAACATCATCATCATTATCATCACCATCAACATCGTGAACATCTTCATCATCACCATCAACATCATGAACATCATCATCATCATCCTCCTCATCATCAACATCAACATCATGAACATCATCATCATCATCATCATCCTCATCATCACCATCAACATCATGAACATCATCATCATCATCATCACCATCAACATCATGAACATCATCATCATCCTCACCATGAACATCACCTTCATCATCAACCTCATTCATCACCAGCAACATCATGAACATCATCATCATTCATCATCATCATCATCCTCATCATCCGCACCATCAATTTCATGAACATCATCATCATTCATCATCATCATCATCCTCATCATCCGCACCATCAATTTCATGAACATCATCATCATCTCAGTCATCATCGTGAACATCATCCTCATCCTCATCGCCATCAACATCATCAACATCATCATCATCATCCTCATCATGAACATCATGAACATCATCATCATCCTCATCACCATCATCACCATCAACATCATGAACATCATTGTCATCATCCTCATCCTCATCATTCATCATCATCCATCATCACCATCAACATCGTGAACATCATCACCACCATCCTCATCATCATCACCGTCAACATCATCATCATCATCCTCATCATCAACATCATGAACATCCTCATCATCCTCATCACCATCAACATTATCCTCATCATCCTCATCATCCTCATCATGATCAGTCATCATGCCCATCAACATCGTGAACATCATCATCAACCTCCTCACTATCAACATCATGAACATCATCATCATCATCCTCATCATCTGCACCATCAATTTCATGAACATCATGAACATCCTCATCATCATCCTCATCATCATCCTCATCATCAACATGATGAACATCATCATCATCCTCATCATCATCATCACCATCAACATCATGAACATCCTCATCCTCATCCTCATCCTCATCATCATCATTCATCATCATCCATCAGCACCATCAACATCGTGAACATCAACATCACCATCCTCATCATCATCACCGTCAACATCATCATCATCATCCTCATCCTCATCATCAACATCATGAACATCATGAACATCCTCATCATCCGCATCACCATCAACATCGTGAACATCATCATCATCACCATCAACATCATGAACATCATCATCATCATCCTCCTCATCATCAACATCAACATCATGAACATCATCATCATCATCATCACCATCAACATCATGAACATCATCATCATCATCCTCCTCATCATCAACATCAACATCATGAACATCATCATCATCATCATCACCATCAACATGATGAACATCATCATCATCATCATCACCATCAACATCATGAACATCATCATCATCCTCACCATGAACATCACCTTCATGATCATCATACTCATCATCATCATCATCCTCATTCATCACCATCAACATCGTGAACATCTTGGCTTTGCCATTCAATGTTTATCTTGGCCTGGTTATTGCAATTGGAAGCCCTATATTATTCTAACCACTATGGAGTACCACATAACCCAATTCAAGGTCAAAATGGGCCCTTTATTATGGCCTTAGGCTTCATGCATGGCCTATGATCCTAGAAGGAAACTAATGTTATGGTATAATTCCCTATCATTTAACCCTATACAATGGATTATGTTCTAAGAGTTATCCCTAGTGTAGTAAAACTTGAAATTGTCACCACACCTTGATCACATGCCAATAATGTATGGCCTATGTGGTGGTTCTAAGTCCCACAAATGCCATATGAGCCCCAAATATATTTTATCAAGCATAAGAATGTTAATGGAATTATCCATATGAAGTTGTTAATTACCCACATAGAAAACAACTATGCAAAATTTGCAAGAAAATATAATAACCACTATGGTTTAAAGATGATGGTCCTTGTAGTTGGAGCAACATTCCTAATACACAAGTCATTTTATAAAATTTTTATCAATAATGAAAAATGGATAATTTGCATGTAATGGTTTGAGGATAAATTTTCATCAGTACTGGAATACTTTAATGAAGAGCACAAACCTTAGTCTATAACTACCTTGTTGTTACAAACCTCAAAATGATCATTATGTCTTGCTCACAAGATAAAGATTCCCAATGCAGAGCTTATATGGTGGCTTTATCCACATGAATTGTGTGTGATCCCAAAATATAAATGCCATGGTATCTAATACCCTATATTTTGTCCCTATACCATGGATTCTACAATTATAAGTATCCCTAGTGCACCAAACATTGAAATCATCTCCATATTGAACTCATAGACCAAAGATTTCTTATTCAAGGCATGAGTGGTTTCCATGGAATATGACCCCAAATTTCCCTCATCCCTATTAGTCATCCTTAGAGCACCAAACCTTCAAGTGGCCATCATATCAAACTCGTATACCAAATATTCTCTATTAGGGCATATGTAATGGCTTGAGGGACCACGCATGGCCTATGATCCCCAAACGTGAATGCCACGGATTAAGACCTTATATTTTGTCTATGGACCATGAAATGAGCATTGATAATCATCTATGGCATGATATATCTCAAAATGGAAAGCTTATCTCACTCATAGGATAAATATCCCTATATAAAGCATTTGTGGTTATTTTGGGAACAACACATGCCCCATGAGACCATAGGAAAATGTATTGATTTAAACCATGTATTTAAACCTTAAATAATGGAATAGATTCAAATAACCATCCATCATGTTTTATATATTGACATAATGGTCGTATCCCACTTTTAGGCCAACAATTCCCTATGTATTAAATTTTGAGTATATTATACAAGTTTATTACATTTAGCCGTGCACCCACTCCATTTATTGTGGTTGAATATATCGCATGCGCATTTTTTCTTTACAAATTGTGTGCACGTTATGGGACTGTTAAGACGATGAATTGTCATTGTCCGAAAGCAACTTCACTGTGTGTTTTCGAAAATTTCTATTTGCGCGCAATATTTTTCAAGAGCACGAGCTTGCCTTTCAAAATACTCACAATCCACACCATCTCCATCATTCTTTTTGTTATGCAGGTGCAACATTGATGACATCTTCCATGGTTGAGGAGCACACAGGATAAGATATCAAGCTTAAATTTCATTTCATGGTGATGGTGGATATAAGTTTCATTTGCTTATTATTCAAGAGAACCAAAGGTAAATTTTCCCATTCATTGTTGTTTTGATGGGAAATATGAACAATTGAGAAGGAAGATTGAAGTATATTAAAGGATTAATAGTTATATTAAAGCAAGCTAAAAGTTTGGAAGCTTGTAATTGAGGAGCAACAAAAAAAAAGTATATTGACATTGATCATTGTGGTGATGG
>LPNX010757242.1:0-13671 GCA_001517045.1 Pseudotsuga menziesii | reverse complement strand
AAGATAGTGAATGGGGTGGTGATTACTGGTTGGCACGCTGTATAGAGGGAAAGCAAACCCTCATTATGTCCATGACTGATGATGAAAACAACCACTTCGCCACTGGGTCTATAGTTGTTAAAGGTGAATATGTTACACATGACAACAATGCAAGAAAGAAGAGTGGATATGTTTACAAGGATTACAAGCCAGGTACAAGTGTGTATCACTTTACCAACTTAATCATTGGTACAAACCTCCAAGTACGAACAATGCCTAGCCGAAATTCATCGAAGGTACGCTACTTCTTACCGGATATAGAGCACAAGAGACTAATGGAGACCATTGTTATAAGAGACGATCCGGAGGGCTTGGTTGTATGATAATAGGTGGGATCTAGCATGATGAGGTATGTATCATAATTTAAATTTCCCCATGTATGTTTCTTATGAATATGTCAATTTTGTGTTCTTGATATGCAAAATTTTCCATAATGTTGTTTATAAATATGCCAAAAGTTCTCTTGTATGTCAAGTTTATTTTGAAAGCTTATTCAATTTTCTACATTTCATCTTCTTTCAACATATTCAAAGTTATTGTGTAAATACCTTGAATCGTCTCTCCAAGACAATAGATTGTTGGTTTTCCATGTTTGTATTTCCATTGACATGTCCTGAGAGACCATCATTAACTTTCATCCACCCAAACCCTTCAACTAGGTGTTATGGTCAAAATGGAGGTCTACCACATCCTAGAGAGTTACAAAAGATGAAGAGACCCAAAGAACAACTAGGGATCATGTTTGAGTATCAAATACCTATTGGAGTTGTCAATCTATTAATGGTAATTTCATGTGTTTATGTACCAAAAATCTTTTTTGATTGACTAGATAGATATGAGAGTTGAAAAATGTGACTGAACAATAAACTAAAGCAATCAAATATACCCCTTAGCATGTATACTAAGTAACAAATAATTGAAACACCTTCATCACCTTCATCATCATCATCATCATCCTCACCTTCATCATCATCATCACCATCAACATCATCAACATCATCCTCATCATCATCCTCACCTTCATCATCATCATCACCATCAAGTTCATCAACATCATCCTCATCATCATCCTCATCATCCTCATCATCATCCTCACCTTCATCATCATCATCACCATCAAGTTCATCAACATCATCCTCATCATCATCCTCACCTTCATCATCATCATCACCATCAACATCATCAACATCATCCTCATCATCATCCTCACCATCAACATCACGAGCATCATCATCATCACCATCAACATCATCATTCATCATCATCATCACCATCAACATCATCACCATCAACATCATGAACATCATCATCATTCATCCTCATCCTCATCATCATCATCACCATCAACATCATGAACATCATCATCATCATCCTCATCATCATCCTCACCATCATCCTCATCATCATCACCATCAACATCATGAACATCATCATCATCCTCACCATAAACATCATGAACATCATCATCATTCTCATCATCATCCTCATCATCATCATCATCATGTATACTAACTAACAAATAATGGAAACACCTTCATCAACTTCATCATCATCATCATCATCATCATCATCCTCACCTTCATCATCATCATCACCATCAACATCATCAACATCATCGTCATCATCCTCATCACCATCCTCACCTTGATCATCATCATCACCATCAACATCATCAACATCGTCCTCGTCATCATCGTTTTCCCAGTACTGTAAAGAAAAATCTCGAGAGTGTAACCCTTAACCTAATAAGTTCTATAATATGCATGGTGTAGGTTTATATCTATAAACAAAATCTATATTAAAGCAAAACCAATGTTAACACTAGTACATTTGTATATTTTTTCCGAGATGCCACTTGGCATGCATGGACTGTAACGCACCATATTTTTACTTAGGCATGTTTATCAGCCAGACTTGCTAGGGTTTCGCTCAGTAGGGGACAATGCAATCATGCCAACGAGGGCCAAAGCTGGAAAGCCATGGATGGTGGGGGTGTAGTTGGCATTGCCATATTTCCCATGCCCAAACACACTAGCAGGAGTTGACAGAATTCAAAATTGCCGCTCCGTGAGGTTTTTTGCACACTAGGCCCAAGTCCACCAGGTGTCCCTGAACAGTATCTGGAGGTGACCTACAACTCGCCATAGATCGATGCTCGGGCCTCTGATCGACAAACCGTCGATTCCGTTGGATTTGTGATGTGGGATTTTAGCTAGGGGGGGCCTCTCCCTCCTGTCCATTTCCCGGTGACCTCCATCTACGGTCGTTTCTGGAGCTAGGGTTTCGCTTAGTAGGGGACAATGTAGTCACGCCAACGAGGGCCAAAGCTGGAAAGCCATGGATGGTGGGGATGCGGTTGGCATTTCCATATATCCCATGCCCAAACACACTAGCAAGAGTTGATAGAATTCAAAATTGCCGCTCCGTGAGGTTTTTTGCGCACCGGGCCCAAGTCCACAAGGTGTCCCTAAACGGTATCTGGAGGTGACCTGCAACTCGCCATAGATCGATGCTCGGGCCTCCGATTGACGAACCGTTGATTCCGTTGGATTCATGATGTGGGATTTTAGCTAGGGGGGGGCCTCTCCTCCTGTCCATTTCCCGGTGACCTCCGTCTACGGTTGTTTCTAGAGCTAGGGTTTCGCTCAGTAGGGGACAATGCAGTCACGCCAACGAGGGCCAAAGCTGGAAAGCCACAGATGGTGGGGATGCGGTTGGCATTACCATATTTCCCATGCCCAAACACACTAGCAGGAGTTGACAGAATTCAAAATTGCTGCTTCATGAGGTTTTATGTGCACCGGGCCCAAGTCCACCAGGTGTCCCTGAACGGTATCTGGAGGTGACCTGCAACTCGCCATAGATCGATGCGCGGGCCTCCGATCGACGAACCGTTGATTTCGTTGGATTCATGACATGGGATTTTAGCTAGGGGGGGGCCTCTCCCTCCTGTCCATTGCCTGGTCACCTCCGTCTAAGACATTAATAATGCAAAAAATCACCACATATGACTTCATAGGCATCCAAAGACATTAATAATGCAAAAAATCACCACATATGACTTCATAGGGTACATGTGGTGGTATATAAATCCATGAACAATACCTCAAAGCACCAAACATGACTTCACACGGGTATCTATGGCACTATGTATCTAGGTTTTGTCACCTTGGTGCCTTAGACATGGTCAGTGGAGGAGACATGAACTTTAGGATCTAAATCAATCTTCTATCCATCTATGGATAAGTAGATTTCCTCCAACAACCACACATGGATTGTTGAGAGTACCATTAGCCTATGATTGAGGATGTCAGTTCCATTAGGTAGTTTTACGCATTATGTATAGGTTTCCTAAGGCCTTAGTAATGGAATTCCAAGGAAGAATATCATTCCTTTTTCCCTAAATAAACCATTAAAGCACCTAGAGCCATGAACAATGCCTCAAATCAAAACTCATAATGTTGCATGGGTATCCATTATTCTATGTATCCCACTATTATGGTCTTATGGCCTTGGAAACGGTCAATGGAGGAGACCTAAACCTCGATCCCTAAAGAAATATTTTATCCATGTAGGGACAAGAAGGTATCCTCCACCAACAATACGTGGCCTCCTTAGATTATCTTTGGACCATGAATGATAATGTTTATACCATTAGGTGGATTTTCGAAATGGATTTTTGAAATATGTACATGTCTTAGGGCCCTGGGAATGTATTTCCAAGGAAGATCACCATGCCTTTATCCCTAAAGAAACGATTGAGCCATCGAAAGCCATGAATAATGCCTTGAAGAAACAAGCATGATAATGTGATGGTATCCATGGAACTATGTATCCATGTCTTGTATATTGGGGCCTTGGATTATTTTCAACAATAATATTGACTATAATATTGATTATCCTTGATATTTGACTATGATATTGATGCCGTTAGAATGTTGTCAACACTAGGCATGATTGTTGCATCTTTGCACTTGGGTTAACCAAGAATCCAACACTAGCTAATTCATAGGATCATAACACAAGAAAAAACCATAAATCATCCACTTTAAGAAGACATTCTTTAAATTTTCCTCCTAGATAAAATTGCATCTCCTTAGATAAATCCAAGAGAGACCCGAAACCATCCCAAGAATAAAAATATGAAAACTTATCCTCAATCTCAATTAAAAGTATGTGATCATGATTATTTTTTAGCCTTTTCGAATGAAATAGAGGCCTTCTAGATATAGTTCGGCAAATAAAATCGGGCCTTCAATGTGTGTTTTATGGATTCAAAATCTTTAAAGAGGCCTTAAGTCACAACATTAAAACTCTCAACGAGATATTTACCCTCCAAGAAGGGATATTAGTTGCATTGATATGATTTCAGCACTATGTGTGGGTTGTAAGGCACTAGACATGGGAAAGGAAAGAAACCTAGGCATTAGTCTCTAAAGGAATATTCTAGGAAATGAATGAGGCCCCAATCAACTGCATAATATTGGCCTAGGATATCTTAATTCTTCCAATAGAAATTTGGACACCATTAGTAGGTTTTGACCATTTTTAAGGTCCAATACCACCATAAAAATTTTTTAAAGTGATCCTTTGGCCTACATCTATCATAAAGGGGGAAACACAATATCTTTTCCCATGTGGATCCTTTTGAAGTTTTTTTTCATGTTTTAGGAAAAATATAAAATGAGATTGTAATCCCTAAAATATGCTTATCATTGTCTAATGGACATTATAGATGCCCTATATTACCTCATATGTATTCTATTCAAAATTACTGAAATAGCTGGGCATGGAAACTGCCATGCAAAATTACCCTATATTATAGTTGAATCTAGGGTTAGGGTTTGCAAGATAGAATGATCACTTACCACTGATAAGCCGGCTGAAATTGCTCCAGAGAGAATATGCATGCAAGATAAAATGAACTAATGAACGGTATCTGGAGGTGACATGCAACTCGCCATAGATCGATGCTCGGGCCTCCGATCGACGAACAGTCGATTCCGTTGGGTTCGTGACATGGGATTTTAGCTAGGGGGGGGCCTCTCCCTCCTGTCCATTGCCCGATGCCCTTTGTCTACGGTGGTTTCTGAAGCTAGGGTTTCGCTCAGTATGGGACAATGCAGTCACGCCAACGAGGGCCAAAGCTGGAAAGCCACGGATGGTGGGGGTGCAGTTGGCATTGCCATATTTCCCATGCCCAAACACACTAGCAGGAGTTGACAAAATTCAAAATTGCCGCTCCGTGAGGTTTTTTGCGCACCGGGCCCAAGTCCACCAGGTGTCCTTGAATGGTATCTGGAGGTGACCTGCAACTCGCCATAAATCGATGCTCGAGCCTCCGATTCCGTTGGATTCATGACATGGGATTTTAGCTACGGGGGGGCCTCTCCCTCCTGTCCATTTCCCGGTGACCTCCGTCTACGGTCGTTTCTGGAGCTAGGGTTTCGCTCAGTAGGGGACAATGCAGTCACGCCAACGAGGGCCAAAGTTGGAAAGCCACGGATGGTGGGGATGCGGTTGGCATTGCCATATTTCTCATGCCCAAACACACTAACATGAGTTGACAGAATTCAAAATTGCCGCTCCGTGAGATTTTATGCGCACCGGGCCCAAGTCCATCAGGTGTCCCTGAACGGTATCTGGAGGTGACCTGCAACTCGCCATAGATCGATGCTCAAGCCTCTGATTGACAAACTGTCGATTCCATTGGATTTGCGACATGGTATTTTAGCTACGAGGGGGCCTCTCCCTCCTATCCATTACCCAGTGACCTCCGTCTATGGTCGTTTATGGAGCTAGGGTTTCGCTTAGTAGGGGACAATGCAGTCACGCCAGTGAGGGCCAAAGCTGGAAAGCCATGGATGGTGGGGATGCGGTTGGCATTACCATATTTCCCATGCCCAAACACACTAGCAGGAGTTGACAGAATTCAAAATTTCCGCTTCGTGAGGTTTTTTGCACACCGGGCCCAAGTCCACCAGGTGTCCCTGAACGGTATCTGGAGGTGACCTGCAACTTGCCATAGATCGATGCTCGGGCCTTCAATCGATGAACCGTCGATTCCGTTGGATTCATGACGTAGGATTTTAGCTAGGGGGGCCTCTCCCTCCTGTCCATTTCCCGGTGACCTCCGTCTACGGACGTTTCTAGAGCTAGGGTTTCGCTCAGTAGGGGACAATGCAGTAGAAACTCTACCAGCAAGTGTAGAAAGTGTAGTAACGTTGCTTATGGCAAACCCTACCAGCAATAAATGAAACTCTCATAAATGATGCAATTCAATACACGAGGCTGACTTAGGAATTCTTCTCACTATCACCACCACAATTGTTCCTCTCTCTTTTTGGTGGTTTTTTCCAGCACAGGGGGAATCCATAAAATAAGATCACTAATATGCCCTTTAAATGAAAATCCAAGAATCAAATTAGTGACATGATATTTCTAAAGGTTTTTCAATGTATAAGTGCTGGAATTCAAGCAGACTAGTGTCTTATATACAGGACAATGCAATTAGGGAAATAAATAACTTGAATATGTATGTAGAAAGTGCAGTAAAGTTGCTTATGGCAAATCGTACTAGCAATAAATGAATGCTCATAAATGATCCAATTCAAGATTGAGCTATTGTTGTATGACATGCTAAACAACGTGATGCCAACCTTGAAGGATCAAAGTTATGAATGAAATTGCAGCAGATTCACAAAGAAAAACATATCTACAAAAATCAAAGCAAATTGATGCACAATTTTTGAAATTAAAGACAAATGGTTGTAGGTGAAAATGGAGTTTTTCTACCAAATGAAAAATTTATTTTGGATGAAATTTTGTGTGCTTGTTCCCTTCAAAATAGTACGTCTCCACACCAAAAATCAAAATAAATGGATGCACCAATATCGAGATAAAAGACAAATGGCTGTAGGTGACAATGGAGTTTTTCTCCCAAATGACAAATCAGTTTTGGCTGAAATTTTGTGTACCTATTCCCTTCAATATAGTAAATCTCTACACCAAAAATCAGAGTAAATGGATGCACTGATATCGAGATAAATACAAATTGGCTATAGGTTACAGTGGTCAATTTCTCCAAATCCATGTATCAGAGTGATGTGAAATTTATAGAGGTTGTTCATCTCAGTACAATTCTTATTCCTAAAAAATTTCATGTGATTTGGATGAGCTATTTTTGAGATATGTCAATTTCAAGTTTTTGACAAATTGATTGCTAAAAAATTAGTCAATCTACATTTTGAGGTTTCATATGCCATTTGACGTTTTAAAGTCAGCCTTCATATCTATTTTCTATTTTAATTCTTTATATCAGTAGATTGATGGACATAAACCATTGGTAAAAAATGGACAGTTGATTAGCCAACACACTTTCATTTGCCAAGGATTTGAAAGCTATTAACTCCTATAAAAAGGGTGGTTATGTTACAACAAACACATGTGATAGGTTATCAATAAAGCCAACTTGATTCCATTCATTGTTTTCATAGGCCTAATTTCAACTTCATGCTCTTGGATATGCAAAGATTACTTGAAGCATCCATGTCCAATGGACATAAACCATTGGTAAAATATGGACAGTTGAGGAGCCGACACACTTTCATTTTCCAAGGCTTTGAAAGCTATTAACTTGTATAGAAAGGGTGTTTATGTTACAACAAACACATGTGATAGGTTATCAATAAAGACAACTTGATTCCATTCATTGTTTTCATAGGCCTAATTTCAATTTCATGCTCTTGCATATGCAAAGTTCACTTGGAGCATCTACTATAATTCAAATCTATTTGATTCAATGTAGCAACTAAGGGGGATGTAGGTACAATAACCTAATCTTTGTGACCCTAGATATAATGTCAAAATAGTTCCAAATATTATTAAAAGAGAAGCCATGCTTTTATACTTCAAAATGGTTCAACTATTGTGTTTTACATTCTTTCCCACGAAAGAAATCAATATTAAGTTTCCTTCATGATCTTTCTATGATAAAAATGCAAAAATTATTTCCTCATAAATGTTTGTGTATATAAACAAAAGTGCCTTGAATAATCCAAAACAATAAAGAAAGTTTGAAAGGTGATAGAAAGCTTAATAAAATGGAATGCTTCTGTATATAGGTGAAAGTGCCTTGAACAATCCAAAACAAAAAAGAAAATTTGAAAGGTGCTAGAAAGTTTAATAGAAAGGATCTCATCTCTAAGCTTAATCTCATCATTTTAACCAAACTTTTGCAAAATTGTTAAGGTGGTTTCAAGTCATCCTTTTTCAATAAAAAGTGCATGGAGAAAAAGAAATCTTGTCAATGTGAGCCTGTGTTCATTAACACATTCTAGAAGTTTTCCTAAAACAACCTTCTTCACCCCAACAATTTTTGAAGGATGTAGAGGAGCATTAAAGAATTTAACCTGCTCAAACACAAGATCACATGCACTTCATGGGATCCTATCCTAAATATGATTAATTCTCAATGCTATGATTAATTCTGAAGCTAGGGCTTCGCTCAGTAGGGGACAACGCAGTCACGCCAACGAGGGCCAAAGCTGGACAATGCATTTCATGCCAACGAAGGCCAAACTTGGATAACCCTATCCCTAACTAGGGTTTATTGTTTAACATGCATGTCCCATTACCATAACCCTACCAAGGAAACCCTAATCCTAACCCTAATCTTATCTTACTGTCACAACTCAATTCAGAATCAAACTTTTTCAAATCTGATGGACTTATGCTTCAAATCATGTTGATTCACAAAGTTGGTTCTCATCCTTTGGATTCTATTGTAGTTCCTTTAATGCTGAGTGATTAGTCATTGGGTGCATGAGGTTTGTTGAATAGTGTTGTTGGTTGTTGATGAACTGTAAAGCATGTATTGCACTTAGTTTTATTAAATTACACTTGAGCATTGACTTTACTTGTAATTTAATGAATCCAAACTCACAATTTTTAATTAGATATACCCAATTGGTGTGCAAGTAGTGAGTTCATTGAAACCTTGAAATACATTGTATTGCACTTATATTTATTAAATTACACAAGCAAGAACTTTGACTTTAGTGTGCATGTATTGAGATCATTGAAACCAAGTTAAATATAATAGTTTTTTCTTTTGACATAGTGCATTCATAAGTAATAGATAATCCTCACAAATAAATACAATAGATTGACACAAGAACATGTGGAAACCAAAGAGAAAATTCAAAGTGAAATGTATCATTCATTTATAACTGAAATTTCAATTGTGTACATGTCTCCAAAAGTACATATATATCCAAAAGTAACCAGAAGTACATGTCTCTCCACAACTATCCAAGACTATCCAAGACACATGTACATGTATCCAAAACTATACAAGCCACATGTACATGTAAGTGAAATGTCAATGTACATGTCTCCAAAAGTACATGTATCCAAAACTGTCCAAGCCACATGCACACATGTATCGATATGTACATATCCCATAAGACACATCAAAACTCAAGCTTCCTCTTGTTCTTTCTTGAGGGTGATCCTGTAGGCACAACTATAGGACCAGTGTGCATCTCTGGATCCTGCAAATTAAATATCAATTGTTAAATTCAATTAGCTATGTACGAATACATTAGCTCAATAAAATACCATATCTAAATTAACTCAAAAATTATGAAAATGTTAATGGACATTGCATGAAACAATTGTTCATTAATGGACATCTCACCTCAGTGACAGGCTGTGACAAAGGGGATTGGGTCTCTTGTGTAGCAGATGGAGCTGTTGGTTGAACATGAATGATGGTTGCATCCATGGTCGATACAGAGGGGGCAGGACCTGGTGGTGGTGGTGGCTACAATCACCAAATCTTGAAATAGTTAGAAATGTGCATGAATAAACAATAGACAACAATAACACACTATGTCTATATCATGTTCAAATACTTGTAGCTCTGTGTGACTTGTTGCCATTGTAGATGCAGCACTGATTGCTGCATCAACCATCCCTGCAAGGTTTTCAACATTGAACTCTGGCTCCTGATGCAGTAAACATGCAAATCAAACATTAACAAAATATTTTATGCACTGGATTTCAAGTTAACCAAGAAATATCATCGAAGGATATACAAATTACCATGGTATCAGTATCTCCATGGTCGCAGACAACCTCACTCTTTCTAGGAGTAGGCCATCTCACATAGACTTGGATCTTGTTCACATATGGCCTATAAGGAGATACAACTACAGGAAGTGGTCCAGGTGTTTCAGTACCAGCCTATAGTCAACAACAGTTCATGTAGCTAGACATGGATGATTCAACGGACATACACGTATTTAAAAAATGACATTTTTTAAATGTTTAAAATGTTTACCTCCATCACTACTTCCTCTCGTGTAGGATCTGGCATCTGCCCAGATATGGATCCTACCTCCATCACTGCTTTCCCCCATGAAGATCTAGCATCTACAAGTTTAATAATTATAAATATTAGACCGTAGATAACATTAGTGACCTAACATGTATAGTATGTGGAAATTAACAATTTAACAAGTATTAAAAAACTGAAATTTTAAAATGTTTACCTCGGTGTGAGATACGGGATCAGTGGATGGAATGTCCTGCTCCTGTGTAGAGTGTGGGACATGATACTCTGGGGGGTCGCTTCCACCATAAAGCATCAGCTGCAAGTTCACAAAATTAATATAAATTAGCTCAAACTATACATATGTGTACAAAGAGGAAAATAATTGAAGAATTTATTACAATTAACCATATACAGACATAACTCAAAAACCCACTGAAGACAACATCTGAGGAAAGACCATAGCATGGACGACCACACGATGTGCACTCGTGAGGCTCAAAAGTGGGTAGGGAATGTGCTGATGGTGCTGCACTAGTAGATGGTGCTGCAATAGATGGTCCTGCACCAGTGGGTGGTACTGCACTAGAAGATGGTCCTGCACCATGAGGACCTGGTGTATGTACCACACCAGGGACAGATGTCCCATCCTCACCCATATGCTGAACCATAGTGCTATGGCGAAAAACGGCCTGTGCCAAACTCAAAAATGCCTCACATGTCTGTGGAATCACATGATGTACAGGTGGGACATCTGGCCTAGGCAACTGCCTGCGAGGTGTAGGGATAGGGCGATCAACGTCTCGAAGCCTGGCATTGGGTCGGTTTTGGGGCATCCCCCCATAGATCCCCTGAAACTACAATATATCAAAATAGTTTACGTGTTTTCCCAACACGAACTCTGCATACATCTTCCGAAGGAAGTACAATGGGATTTCCCTGTTGTTGTGTGGTGGCATATCAAAAACCATATACCATCTGTCCATCCAGTTATCAACAAATGGTTGATATGTGCACCACTCGATAGAGATATGTGGCCTGTTTGCATTTGGGATTTGCCCCGTGCGAGGGTCCCTAAACAATGAAAATATATGCTCCTTGGTGATTTTCAACTTTTTTACTGCATTGTAGCTAAGCCCATCATCGTACTCACGTCTTTTTCTTTCTCTATATGAAGTAATATCATATAGTACGTTGTTTGACATTGTGATGGTCTCAACAATTGCATCCAAAGTGGATGCAAGTGAACGTCGGATTCTGTCACCACCACTAAAAGCACTACTCAATCCTCTCAACTGGGCAAGCTCTCTCAATATTTCTGCATTCGGGTCCATAGCCGCAATTGCAATAAAAAAATCAATAAGAAAATAATTAGAAACGTATACATGGTATATAATGACATCTCTTCAAAATTGAAAATGTAAATGCATCTAAATCCAATTATCTTTAGAACATCCAACCATCACATAGTAAATAAAATGTCACCACATAACTAATTCAAAAAGCATAAGCTAGATAACAAAAATTTGCAAAAAACATAAGCACAAGCTATCGAATGAAGTGGTGATGAACATCAACATGATTGGTACATTCATGGAAGATTTGATTATTTTCCATCACAAAAATTCCCTAATTACCAAAATAGTACAATAGAGTGGGCTCGTTTTGTTGGATCTCCATATATATAAGCATCCATCTAAGGGTACTAGAAAAATTTATAAGAAGAAAGTCTTCCCCCTTTCTTCTAATAAATCTAAAGTGATTATATAGATAGAGACAAATATTTTATAGGTTGGTGCGCAAAAGGATAAATAGCCCAACGCTTACCTAGTCCAAAACGTTGAAGCTTTGGGCCCTTTGGTGGGTTTATATATTGTTTTGAGAATAGTTAGGGAAAATACATCTTTTGTTTTTCTAGATCAATCAAACAAAGTGAACAAGACATTGAAGGCTCATCCACTTCCTATTGAAGAGGACCTTGTTGGCATTGTTATATTGGAGGAGTCCCTTGATGAAGGTTCTATGGACAATAGTCCCAATAAGACTCCTATTATAAATTCTAATAGTAAATCAATAGTTAGTTTGTATACTAAATAAATTTGACCTACACTTGTTGAGGGGATTATTAGAAAGTCAAAGACTAAGGTTGGTAGGCCAAAGCCATTAGGCCCTTATATTAATCCCATAGTAAATGAAGGACCCTCATTTATAACTTCTTCTGGTACTAACACTAGAAGTGATGGGGAGTTGTCAAAGGAAGATAAGAGAAAGGTTTTCAGTGGGGATGTTAATTCTCTAATCAGAAAGGGGTGAAGGGCAAGGGGGTAGGCACACAAGAGGTTCAAGAAATGAGACCTTACACGTGATAAGGATTTGTCTAGGGGTTTAGGTCTATATAAACACAAAGAGATGTCTTCATGTTCAATGGGGATAAATTCACTTATGCATCACACAGAAACTATCATGGGCTATGGTAATTTTATCTTACTTCATAATATTTTTATTTAGTATTTATAGGGACTTGGAATTATCACACTAAATTAAATAGTTGGTGAAGGTTAAAAAAATCTTTGGTAATAAGGTTGGATGAATGAAATCCAACTTGGATTAGAAGGTGCACTTGTTGGAGTTTGGAATAACTAAATATCAAAGTTGAGGTATGGGAACATAAGGGTAAAAGAGGAACCCGGTGAACAACTCTAGAATAGGAATAAAATTGGTGGGCCTTACTTTTCTAAATTAGGTTATGAAATCATAATGTGTCATGCAAAGAGGGAATGTTGTTGGTGGTGGACAAAGATATGGAAGGTGAGAGCACTTAAGGAGACAAAAAATTTCATGTGGGTATCTTTGAAAAATAAGGTACCTACTTGGGATATTCTAAAACAGAGGAATGAACATGGACCTAGTATTTTCTATTTATCCAAAAATGATGATGAAAATGTTCTGCATTTATTTTCCTTGTGACATTTCTCATTACAGGTCCGGAAGACATAACTCAATGGATTGAAATTAATAATGTGGGGATGAGGTTACATTAAGGAAAGTCTCAAACAATATTTTGAAAGACAAGAACTAAAAAACTTCCTTATTGCTCCTTTCCTTAATTTTGAGGGCATTTGGTTGGTCTGCAATTCAAGCTGATTTGAGGAAAGAACAATGCAAACCAACCAAGTTTCCTCTCAATTTTTCTGTTTTATCATGATTACAAAACAAATGGGAAAGACTCAAAAATAATACATGTTGGTGAATTAATTATGGATAGATCTAATCCATAGGGATTTTTTACGGAGCCT